>VDFB02338372.1:11348871-11411627 GCA_007258455.2 Sequoia sempervirens
TAAGGATTAGAGTCCAAATAGGGTTAGGGTTTAACTAGTGTTAGGATTAGAATAGAATAAATTTTTGTGTTTAATTATGATATCTAGAATTTAGTATAATTTTAGAAAATGAAATGATTTGGACACAAAAAAAAAAAAGAGAAAAGTTGATTTTATATAAATCTTATTTCTTAATTTATTCTAAAATTCTAATTAATAATTGTTTAATTAATATAAAATTAATATTTAATTTAATTGTATTAGATAATTAGTAAAACTAAATAGATAATAAATATTTTATGGATTTTAAAAATTATAATTTAGTTTAATTTTATTTGTAATGCCAAATATTAAATTTTTTGATTGAAATACTTAATTGATTTTAAAATATTTATAATTAATGTTCAATATATAAACTAATATTAAGACAGTAATAAATATAACCTACTGCATAATGCATTAAAGTCGCATCAAAGTATTTATCATTCCTTTGGCTTCACCAGATGAGACATGTGGCACCCACCCGTGATATCACAATCAATAAAGAACTCGCAACTTTTGATCACGCGATGGCGGGAAACCGTGGATCTCAACCATTGGCAATCTTGTTTGTTCAACACGGTCGCCAACCTTGTTATTAACCATCAAGCACCTTTCTATTGAGATTATAACATCTTTGTTGATTTAAAACATGTGCATCTTATAACTGCTTTAGTAACCGTGGCATAATGTATTAAATACCCATCAAAGTATTTATCATTCCTTCGGCTTCACCAGATGAGACACGTGGCGCTCGCCTGTGATATCATGATCAACTGGTGGGGTCATCACGGGATGGAGAGAAATGAATGAGATCACATGATGACTGATCTATGGCCATGCGAACTTGTCCCTCTACAAAATAAAAACATTTATTAGGGGAGAGGGCCCAATACAACTGGCACTCACCCGTGATATCACGATCAACTGGTGGGGTCATCGCGGGATGGCGGGGAATGGCTAAGATCACACGACGATTGATCTATGACCATGCGAACTTGTCCCTCTACAAAATAAAAAAAAATATTAGGGGAGAGAGCCCAGTACTCGTGCGGGGTGTAAAATAAATAAAAATATTAGGGGAGAGGGTGCACTCAATTGTGATGATAATACCCAGTATTACCACATATTTAAACTATATATTCTAAATAAACAGTCCAAATGTAAATAAAGAAAGATATTTATGCAATCCAAGAAAATAAGTTAAAATGTATTTAATAAAAATATATATATCAATTTGTTTTTTTTTTTTAGATGAATTAAGAGTATGATTTAAAATATTTTAAATCAAATAACATTTAAATGATAAATTGAAGTGGGAAAACTTGAATATTATTTTAAAATTTTAAGGTTTCATATTTATATGTGTGAGATTGATCTAATATTCTAGAAAATAAATGTTAAAATATCATGAAAAAATAGGCATAGAATGAATGTAGAAGTAAAATTATATTTGCATATATTCATAAAATAAGATCTAATAAACAAAAAATATATGCAATTAAAAATAAAGGAAAAATAATTCAACCCAATTTTAGATAAGAGAGATAATTAGATTATATGATAACTTTAAGGATAGGGTTAGGGTTTGATTAGGATTAGAGTTATGAATCTACAATTAGGGTTCAATTAATGTTCACTTAGGGTTTCTTTCTTGGGAGAATTTTATTGAATGGTAAGTATATTTTATAAAATTAATATGTCAAGAATTAATTTTAGATAATACTACATGTGATTTTTCATATGGTATTAAATTGTAGATTAAAATTGATAATAGATTTCCTTGCTTCTTTTGCATTGTAAGCTACCATAATATATGGCCTTAAAATCCTATTCATATTTTGAGCTTTTCTAAACTATACAACACAACATCCAACAAAAAAATTTGTTATGCATTTTTTCCAAACACAAATCCTTAGAATTCTTAATGTGTTACTTAGGTTAATTCTTTACTACAATAAATAAATACACACTAATATATATATTATGGATTTGAGGGAAAATATTAAAATATTTATATATATATAAAAATTCAAATGCAAGGGATTCAAGTACATACCTTTTCTTTTGTTAATGTCAACTGATGAAGATACAAATCTTGATAAAGTGCCAAATTTGATGACATGACATAAAAAACTGGAATATCTTTTCTCTATGTGGCACTTAAAATTTTGTACAAAACTATAACTAACTCTACGTTAAATTTGTAACTTTGGACATATTTTGCATCAATAAATATGGGCTTTGACACATGCCTCCTAATCTAGCATACAATATGTACTTAAATGCTCAAAATAGTTGGAAGTAGTGTTGAGAATGGTGGATTTTTGGGAAGGTCCAATGCTTCACCTTTGTATCTCTCCCTATAGATAGAGGTAGAGATGAATATAGAATGAGAGAGGAAAAGGGATAAAAACATAGAGGGATATAGAGACAAATAGACGGAGAAATAAATATATAGAGAGATAGGGAGATAGAGGGGGGATATATATATATATATATATATATAAAGAGAGAGAGATGGCAAGATAGAGATATAAGGAGATATAGAGAGAGGGGAGAGAGAGAGAGATAAGTAGAGAAAGACATATATATAGAGATATATGGGAAGATAAAGGAAAAAATAGGTTGGGATATGAAGATAGATAGGGGTATAGGGAGGGAGAAAGAGAGGGAGAGATGGGGAGAGATAGAGAGAAGGAGGGAGAAATGGAGAGAGATATGTAGAGGGAGATATTGTTGGAGTTAAAATGACACTGAGAGGGGGGGTGAATCAGTGTCTTAATAGATTTGACCAATTTTCACATATTCAAAAACATAGCTCAGATTTGATCTTGATATTATTCTGATTAATTCATTCATGAGTTGAATGTAATCATTCATAAACAAAATTGAGAAAAGTAATAAACCCAACAGTGAACAAAAACAACAACACAAAAAAGTAGAGAGCACATAGAAGAACCAAGATACAAAAGATTTGTCGAGTGGAAAACCCTCTTGGGGTAGGAAAACCACTCCTAAACTGCCTTACTGGCTTAATCTTCAAAACCACTTTTAGCAATGCCTTATAGGATAAATTTCTGAGCACCAACACAAGGAGCACCAACCCCTCATTTAGAGACAACAATCTCAAGGAGCAGCAACCCCTTAGATTATAGAATTACAATAAAAATATATTAGAGGATCTCTCTGTTTATAGTTGAGTTCATAACACTCTGCTTCTAATACTCTAGGAGCAATGTCCCAGTATTACATCTAGTTCCCTCTCTTGATTACAGCCAAAATAACTATCTCTTAGAATTACAGGCCAGCAGCATCTTCACAGTTTTCAACACTAGTTTTTATATACATTTCAAGTATGTCTGTTATCAAGAAAATTTCAACAAGCGTTTTTCACAAGATTCTGAAACTCTCTTGCTATTTTTAGAATCTGAAGCTGGATAATGATGATTTGTAGATGATGGTAAAAATCAGAGTAATGCATATCTAGAAAGCTTTAATTTTTGCACTGAGTCAGGAGATTTCAAATTGTAACTGAAAGATTTTCATCAAAGCCATGTATGCCTACAAAAAAAAATCATAACCTCTAAAATCTCAGAGAATACCTTGCCAGAGATTCGATACCAACCAAAGAAGTCTATATGCAACTATATTTAGAAAAATCCATTAAATAAAAAATGCAACAGCTCAAAAAGAAACTCGATGAATATCCTGTTATGTAACTATTTTGAGATTTGATGCTAATCCATGATGATGACCACAGAGTTTTGAGTCTGCGTAACTATTTGTTGAGACAACAATATAGTTCTGCCGAAGGCAATTAAATTGCCAGACAATCCCTTTAAATATCACTTTCGCCAAGAGCCATCAGAGTCGGGAAGAACACATAACAAATACATCATGTCTCATCGATAGGCTTCCTTAGAGTATTATTCATTCGCTGTTGCTGTGACATCCTGTTATTGGGGAGATGCTTTATAGATTTCACTGTGTTTCACTGAAAGACTTTATCCCTTATAAGTCACTGTAACATAATGGTTCTCTTGCTGATACATCCTTCTGTTTGTCGATGTGACACAACAAAGTCAGGGAGAATTCATACCGCCAACATTATGTTTCATCGAAGGTCACTTGATACACATTGTCGCCATAACATTTCATTTTTCTTGCCGACGAGCCTTCTAAATTGTATTTGTCACTATAGCTTACTGTCATCGAGGAGGCCTCTCTTAGAAAGCTTGAATCATACTGAAAGTCTTTATCATTTCCAAGTCACCAAGACAAGAGCACACTTACACTGAGATGTGTCCTTCATCCGCCTTCGCCAAGATAATGTGTAGTCAGGGTGACATCTCATAGAGCATCCCGTGTCTTACCGAAAGCTCATGTTTTCATTCCTATTGCCATGACATAATGCTTTTGGGGAGACCTCATATAGATATCTTTCTTATACCAAAACACCCCAAATTCACCTTAGATCACCAAGAGAGAACAAATCTCACATTGATAAAGTCCTTTTGAATTCCATCGGCAAGACATATCAAAGTCAGGGAGACCTCTCGTAGAGCACACCATGTCTTTCTGAAAGTATTCATCCACTTGTGTGTCACTGAGACAAGACAAACCTTTCGTTGAAAGCCCTCATTAGACTTAGTCACTAAGACTTGACAGGTTTGCTAAGACTCTACAACGAAACTCATGAGTCTTACCAAAAATTTTTATCCATTCATCTGATGTCGCTGAGACAATCCAGATCTTATGCTGATGAAGTCACTTTATGTTTCATTGGCGAGACCGAAGGTCACTCACTGAGACCTCTTGCCAAAAACCATAGCTCTTACCGAAGAGACTACCTTTATGTTTTCGGTCGGTGTAACAAATCAAATTCACCAAGACCATTCATCCATGCACATGAGTCATACCGAAATGCTTTATCCACTATGATTCGCTAAGACATTACAAACCTCTTGCTGAAAGCCTTCCACAAGGATTAGTCAGTGAGACCAAGTGAAATCACCAAGACCTAAGCTCGATACTGCTTAGTTTGGCTGAAGTTCTCTCAAAGAGTTGTTTGGTGAGACTCCTCCCAAAAACTAGATAAAACCTTTTGAGCATGAGTCGGTAAGACAAGGAGGACTCGCTAAGATGTTATATCGATAGCCACAACTCACGTCGATAGACTTCCACATGTACTTGTCGGGGACACATTACCTTTTCACTGGGATGCTAAACCAAATACTCCAAGTCTGGCCGAAGTGAATCCCATATGTGATGTTAGTGAGACAAAACCACTTCGCCGAGACCTATTCTAAAAACCCTGACTCTTGCCAATACACATCCATTTTAATCTCTGATCGGTGTGCGATACCAATATCATTGAGACCACATACCGACATAATAACATATACCGATAAAGAACACTTTTCTATTGCCGAAACCAAAGACAAGTCTTGCTGAAATAACCTTTCTTGAGCTGGTCGCCAAGACAATGCTAATGTTACACCGAAAGTAGCCTGTATGTTAAATTCAATTGCCATGACATCTGAAATGTCTTTCCGAAAAGGCAACTCAAACATTTCAAAGTGGATCGGGAAGACCCTGCCATTTTCACTTCGATATGAGTAAGCTTGAAAGAGAAACAACCAAAGCCTGTGATATGCAAGGAGAACCATTCTGACAAAGAAACCATCTTTCAAACTCTGTTAGTCAAAGATGTAGCATTCATAACTTGAACCAGAAAACTCATCACCATGAAATTGAACCATAACAACTAACTTTCTGTAATAGCCAAGAGACATCAAAGAAGTGCCATAATACATCATAAAGATCCAAACTGAGACTGATCATCAAAGAGAACCAACTGAAAGGGATTTTGACATCAAGGACAAACTATATGATCACAACTGAGATCCAATAGATATATGTAGAGAGGGGGAGAGAGGGAGAGCGAGAGGGGGAGGCTAATATAGAGAGATAGATAGAGATAGGAAAAAAGATAGGGAGATAGATGCATATGGAGATATACATATAGAAGTATATGGATAGAAATAGATAGATAGATGAGAGAGGGAGATTGAGTAGTATATGGATAGAAAGAGATAGAGAGATGAGTGAGAGGGAGATCGAGTGAGAGATAAAGATAAAGATAAAGAGTAGAAGAGATGGAGTAAGATAGAGAGAGGGAGAAATTTCTATAGATGGAGGGGGAGGGAGGAATATAGAGGTAGAGATGAATATAGAGTGAGAGAGGAAGAATGAGACAAATTGATAGAGGTAGAGATGAATATAGAATGAGAGAGGAAGAGGGAGAAAAATCGATAGAACTATAGAGAGAGATAAGTAGAGAAAGACAAATAGAAATGAAGAGGGGGATAGAAATAAGGGGAGAGAGAGAGGGGGGAGAGATAAATGGGAAGAGAAAGACATAGATATAGAGATATATGGGAAGTGAAAGGACAAAGAGGTTGACATATGAAGATAGGTAGGGGTAGAGGGAGAGAGCTCAGATGGGAGGAGATAGATAGAGGGAGGGAGAAAGGGAGAGAGATAGGTAGAGGAGGGAGAGAGAATATGGGGAAGAGAAAGACATAAAGTTAAGATGTGTCAATATTTAAGAATCCAAGTGTTTATTCTGAAATTCTTGCAAACATTGTTAAATTTTTAGTTATATTCAAGTATAATTGTTAGATCAAAAAATGACCTTTCAATTGGCACAAAATTATAGGTGACATAAAGTTTTTGATCAGATTGATGAGCATATATCCAATATTTCAATACAATTTTATATACTGCCTATAGCAATCTATATTTATTCACATATTCCACCCAAACTCAATCTCTCCAAGTGAGATGTAGGCAAGAATATATGCAATATGTGATGTTTCTGCTAGACAATACTTACAATGATCTCCACCAAGCATGCTTGTAAACTCATGACAATGATGTAAAATATTTTCTTCCATGACGATAATGTTAGCTACATTCTTCCTTAATGACATCTTTAGCTACTTTAAATTAGAATTTAGAATCATCATCCAAGGTTGGGATATGATACAGGAAGAGATCCTGCTTTTCTTCTATTTTTTTTCTTCATTTTCCTCCACGAGCATGTTTTCTCAAGAGGAAACCAAGGAAGCCTTGATGGTGTCAGGATTATCATAAGTTTATCCATAACCATCTTCAATCTTCATACTACGTTTCTTTGCCTTCTAATTTTTTTTGTGAAATGAAAAAATGTGGTTTTACACCTTATTAAAGTCATTTAATCCTTGATTTTTGTCTCCAATAGATTTATTTAAAACTATAGACACCATCTAATTGAATTATGAGATTCCTCTCTTCTTCTATTAGGATGTAAGAAAAATCATTTGAGAGGTCTTTTTGGATATTAGCCATTCTAATTTCAAGGAGATCCTTTCTTTGAAAAGGTTTCTAAAGACTTGGATATTCCACTCTTTTAGTCTGAGTTTTATGAATTTTAACTTTCGATCGAATATGCACATCTTAGTACAATGATCAACTGTTTGGGTGAGCCAAGAGTCAGTGACAACCATTTCGAAGTTTGAGTTTTCCATCTACACTTTTTCAAACTTGAAAGACACTCTTCTAGGGAATTTGTCCTTGTCTATGAGCCTATAATCCAAACCAGCTTCAAATAGGGTTACAATTAGGGTTCAAATAGCTTTATGGTTGGGGTTAAGCTTCAATTTGGGTTAAGGTTCAATTGATTAAAAATAAGCATCTTTAGAAGAAGGATATCTCTCGACATACTTTACATATATTTTTAAAATATAGACCTATGCTAGTGATAATACCCAGTCTTACCACATATTTATACTATATATTGTAAATAAACAATCCAAATGTAAATAAAGAAAAAACCAAATGTTGATAAAAAATTGATCCATACTTGAACACATGAGAACCTCTAAATGTTACATGAAAAAAATATAAATACATTCATGAAGAAGTGAAATAAGTATTTTTTTGTTTCAAATAAAATATCACAACTCTCCACTATAATTATATCATTTAAAAAATAAAATGCTCATTTAATAAAATAAGACACTCATTGAAACAAGTATTGTTATCATAGTGAAAAATATTGTTCTTATGTGTACAAAAATTGGGGTAGAAATGTACAAGCATTGTAAAATTTTATATTAATAGTTTGTCCTATCACAGATATAAAAGGTGACCACAATAAATAACATGTATATTCCCATTAAATGTGAAGGATTTTCAAAAACTTTTAGTGTTCAACTATTGGTCCATTTTTGTTGAGTATAAGTTGTATTTTAATTCATTATGTGTTGTTTTTATAACAACAAATAGATTTTTGTGTTCAACTATTAGTCCATATGTGTTGAATATAAAAGGTAGAGATATCAAAGATTTATGGTTATCAATAAGTATTTGGTCTCTCTCTCTCTCTCTCCTCTATCTCTCTTTCCTCTTACCCTAAACCATAAACCCTAAACCTAAACCATTAAACTCTCTACCCTCCACCCTTTACCCTTCCTTCATTTATCTCTCTTTATCTCTCTCAAGTCTCTCCCTCCTCACACCACTCCCTCTCTGAGGTCTCTCTCTCTCACCTACTCTATCTCAAGTCTCCCCCTCCTACCCCTTCTTCCTCTCTTAGGTCTTTCTCTCACTCACTCCGGATTTGTTCATTCTGCTCTGACTTTATCCTGAACGATTAATCCAGAACCTGAACTTTGATTTTGATGCGCGACGGATTTGTTGATTGATTGAGCCCGAGTCGGATATAAAAGAGTCAAAAGCGATGATTTTGCCGACGGATCTGATCCTGGACTGCTGATTTGAGATTTGACTTTGAGTCTGGAGTTCGATGCCGCGATCCGATTTTGAATGCGATTTTCTTGATCCTGATCCGATCTCGCAGCGGATCCTGAAACGGATCTGATCCTGATCCGATTTTGATATCGCGGATCGATCTTCGACTTTAATTAATTTTGTAAAATCGGATAACCGATTTAGATCGGATATCCGATTTATCACACCAAAATATTATATTTTAAAATGTTTTTCAAATTAGATATTAGACATGAATTGGATATCCAAAACAAATTGGATATCTGATTTGTAGTAATTTGGCTTGGGAATTGCTATGGAGCAATGTACTGACAACCAACCCAAAAAAAAATTCAACGTAGGATTTTTGCCTTTTTTGGCGAGTTCAAAACGCTACTTTTTTCATGTTGCCACTTTTTGGCCCATCATGATCCTGCACATACCCAGGTCTAAATCAAGTAGTTGTTATTGCTAAGGTGGATCACTCCTTTATTCAAAGGCCATACACTTATGATTGGGTCAAGTGTTATTTTCTTTAGAAAATTCCTAATGCCTTTTTGATAGGTTAATTATCATTTGATTAGATGGGTTATGAAGCACTTATTTCAAACATATATCTTTATGAAAGAAATATATTGGCATGAAATTAAATATTATTTGTATTCCAATGTAAAAACTACAAAGAATGGAAACAATTCTTTCAACACAAACTATTATGTAGTAGTCAATTAAAATGAAAAAGCTTACTCTATATTAGTTAGGATACACAACTAAGAAAATGATCTAAAGTTACTTATTTATCCTAGAGGAACTAAGTATATAGTATACAAAGAAACCAACAAACCCACAACTACCCCTATTTTGAAGGACTTTAGTTTTCTCCCCTTCCTGATCTCGCTAATAATGTCTAATTATTTTAAAGAGATGAAGGGTCATAACACAACTTTATTCAACCTAGTAAATAGATTGGTTAATGAAACTTGACAAAAGCAACAAAACAATTGCTAAATTTTGCATTTCATGTTGAATGAAGAGTGGTGACAATAATCCACTTATAGTCTAATAAAACACTATTTTTATAAGAAGCCTTGATATTAGAAAGATAAGTGTTACTTATAGTTTAATAAAACATTATTATAGTTTTACCAACATATACTATTGTATGCTTGCATGGCTTCTTAGTTAGTATATGGGGAGATAGAGATAGATGGGGAGAGAAAGAGAGAGAGAGAGAGAGATAGAGATATATGGGAAGAGAAAGAGAGATGGAGATATATGAGAAGAGAAAGGAAGAGAGGTGGAGATAGAGAGTCGATGGATAGGGGGGATAGGGAGGGAGAGATGGTGAGGGATAGAGAGGGGGAGATAGAGAGGGGGAGGGAGAGAAAGGGATATAGATAGAAAGAGATAGAGAGAGGAGTAAGAGGGAGATAAAAAGAGAAATAGAGATAAAGATATAAAGTAGGAGAGATGGATGGAGAGATGGAGTGAATGAGAGAGAAAGGGGGGAGAGGGAGAGATAGCTCAGTAGATAGAGGGGGGAAGAGGCAGGAGTGACATAGAAAGTGGGAGATATAGAGATATAGAGAGCGACATGGAGAGATATATCAATCACCCTCCCTATATCTCTATATATTTATCCTGACTTTATCTCTACCCCTCTCTATATCTCTTTGTCTCACTTTCTATATTTGTATGTTTGTCATTATCTCCCCTCTCTATATTTTCTTCCCTATATTTATCTATGTCTCCTTAAGTGTGCAATGGGTACATTGAAGAGGTCTTAAAGGATAACTATCATATCTTTAATCAAATGGCATGCTACCTTGAGCATAACTCCCCAAGGAAACATGCCATCCTTGGATTGTTGACATGAAACAACCAATCAAAATTTAGTTTCTCTCTCTCATATTAATATTATATTAATATATATTACTATTATATTAAATATATATTATATTAATTATATTTTGTATTATATAAAAATATACTTATTATTAATTATTAATTATAATAATTTTATACATATTTAATAATTTTGTTGGGGAAGAATATAATATATAAATAATAAGTTGAATAATTATATTATTTATTATGTAAAATATAGCTAATATATACTTAACTATATTGTAGAATATTAAAACCTAGCTAAATGGTGCCAAAATTTTGAACTTAATTAACATACTATAAAACCTAATGAAACCAGGTTGTAGCTCGTCAAATTGGAGGAGTGAAAGGTCAATTCCAGCGCCAAGGAAGAGTTTGGAGTAGTGAAAACAAGGTCAATGCTAGTGCCGAGGAAGAGTTTGGAGTTAAAATAAGGTCAATACCAATGCCGATGAAGAGTTTGGAGGAGTGAAAACAAGGTTAATACCAATGCCGAGGAAGATTTTGGAGTTAAAACAAGGTCAATATAAGTGCCGACGAAGAGTTTGGAGGAGTGAAAACAAGGTCAATATCAACACCGAGGAATAGTTTGGAGGAGTGAAAATAAGGTAAATACTAGCACCGAGGATGAGGTTGAGGGCACTCAAGGAAAATCAACGACCAAGGGGCAATGAGTACTGTAAGTTTGGCACTCCCATTCTCGTAAAATGGTATAAGTTAAGACAAAAAATAAAATAGCTCAGTCTTTCACATTTTTATCCAACCTTAGGGCTTGGAAAAACTCCCATAATCTACCCACATCTTGGTTGAGGTCTAGGATTTCATCACACATAGCCTTCATCGCATGAGTCTAAAACAATTGTAGACTTAGCCCAAGTATATGCTAGGATAATGTAGATCTAATGAATGGAAATAGAGGCATACAATTCTTCTAATCTACCTATGGAATTGCCAATTACAATAAAGGGTAGCTCTTAGGACCTGGACCAACTAACGAGGATTTGAAAGACCTCCTACACTTTGGGCTCTGCAAGACCCAGGAGGGTGATCCCTTAATGCATTTACAACCTCTGCACCATCATCATAAAAAACATTAACAACAACAGATAGTCTCATTTAATAGCTCAACATAATAGGATAATACCGAATATAATTGGTTGTTTATCAATAATATGATCATCTATTTGGAGCATGAGATAACTACAACAACATTTCACAGTATAAGATAGTCATCGATTTGCAATTTGTAGCAAGCTCTAGGTAAAGGCAAACAAATAGTAAACCATACGAATAAGTACAACTTAGATCAATGTCATATATCCATTGGAGGAGTCAAATTTATAAGCATCTAAGGGTTTATGATAGATTTAACACATAACATATAAGATCCTTGATAACATTGCTTTACAATCTCATCAATATGTATTCTAACCCAATACTACTTATCAAATACTTATACAAAACATATCCACCTACAATCCCATTCAAGCATTTAATTAATTCCTTGAATTAAACCTAAAACAAGAATCATAAACACCACAACAATTAGATGAACAAAACAACCCTTGATCATTTTATTCAAAATTCAGATATGCTTGTACAATGGAGAGACATGAGTTTGAATTAATCATATCAATTCAAATGCCAGTACTATCATAAAACATCAAATCTCCATGAATTCAAAACCTACTATAGAATGACTCAAAACCTAAATTTCATTTTCCCTAAAACCATCAGACTTTACAATTTTCTCTGCAACTTCATCTATACTCAACCAAAAATATCTAACTTGCTAACCCGTACTTCTAGCCTTGAAATACTTCTTATAGAAAAAGAAGGAGAAAACAAGCATTAGGCCAGAAAGCACACGTGTCACCAGCTAATTGGACCGCCCTGTGATATTCCAAACATTTGTTACAACAACAATCTCCCCAAAGAATCTTCTTGTTCATCATGCCCGCTGAGAATGGTTGATGCAACAACCAAAAAATTCAAGAATTCCACACATAGAATGTCACCAAAAAAAAAATTTGGAATAGATCTGTTGTAACTACAACAACTAATTTGTCAACTGTTAGCAACCTACTCCTTTTCACTCTTCCTCAGTTAAATATACATTTACCCATTTTTGGTACTCTTCATTAGTTGGCCAATCAAAATTGATCACCTCATTCACCTTGACACTATAAGGTTTGTACTTAACTGCCACTTGATTCACTTCTCTTTCAAAAGACTCCAAGAATGAGATAGTGCTAATGATTTTGTTCGTATAGCTCACTAACAAATCATAATCTAAGTTACCCTATTTTTTAGGGTTTTGTAGTTGAAACATGATATAAAGGGGCTCTTACACTTTTTGTGATTATTGTATCTTGTGTAAGAGGCCCCATGGATACTGTTCTAATTGTAGGATGCATGAATAGGGAATAGGATGAGAAATAAAGAAGTTATAGCTGCTTTCCTCAATAGTTTTGTGAAGAAAAGTATGTGAAATGAGAGCTTCAAGCCTAGGTTTCAACAAAACATGTATGGGAGATCTGATTTTATGAATTTTTATTCATGTGTAGACCTAATGGGTTGTTTCTGAACACTGAATATAAATGATACACACACACACACACACACACATATATATATGTATATGTATATATATGTATGTATGTATGTATGTATGTATGTATGTATGTATGTGTATTTTTAAATGTAAGTGTAAATGCAATTACTGGATGCTCTCCTAGAACAATAAATGCAACATATCATTAAAGAAGTCTATATCTATGTATATAAATGTGTATTTCTAAATGCAAGTGTAAATGCAAAGAGCATATGGTTTTGTAGTGTTATAGATACAACATATCCATAAAATAATGTAATTGAAATTCTAAAGTCTTCAACACTTATATTATGAAATTGATCAAACTATTAAACTACATGAGAAATAAATGAAAACAGTAAAGGCATATGTATGTGTAATTGTAAATGTAAGTGTAAAATAAATAAGAATAATGAAAATTATAAAAGAATACGAGAGGTCTCCTCCCTTCTTGGTAGTGATAACCTCCTCCACACACAACCCTTAAAAATTATGAATAGAGGAATATAATCTTTGAAGAACTCAAAGTTGATTCTCTCCTACCTGATGCAATTAGTCATTTTATCCTTACAAACATTTATAGTGATTACTAGAGGCACATAGACTAATTCTTCATAATAGAAGAATTTGATCATACTTTTCCAATGATGGCATTATGAGAAAACCTTAGGTTAAATGAATAATTCCTAGCTAATTTCTTTAAATTATGTCCAACCGTATAAGAGAAGACCGCTACTATGTTTACCTAGATACCATGGAGAAAGGCTAGTCTTTGGGCTCTTTCATCAATCATCCTACCTTAAAACATACCAAAAGTCTCCTAGAAATTAGACATAGGAAGATTTAATATGACTTGAAAAAAAATTATTGCCAAAGTGGAAACTTATGATGACTTAACCAAGCCTAGTACGCACTCCCTCCCCGTTAACCACTTAGACATATGGAAATTAAATGTAAATTTGCTGCTATTTTTAGTCATATAGGTGTCCAATAAACCACTTGGTGGTGTTTCCCTTCAAGTTTATTTACTTGAATGAAAAGAAAAAGTCCCTTGATTACAATTAGAGAATACATTTGAGGCCTTGGTTGTGTAACTGGTGGACCATAGTCACATTTAACACTTGTTACAAAGTTTGGGAGTTAAAACGTTAAGTAGATTTGATTTGTGATGGACACATTTGGACGGTAGTAACAATAGCTTGCAATCTATCAAGACTTGATTACCTTATAACCTGTGAAATTCTAGTGATGAAATGATAGATTAATTATAATGTCACCTTGGGATCACATCACCATGAAGGAACTTCATCCAACATCCTTATGAGTGCAGGTACCACCAAATAGGTATTTGTCAGATCTGTCTTCCTCGAGTGAGGTAAATTAAGGAAGAGAAGAGGAAAGCGAGACATGTAGTATGTCTAAAAGAGGGAGATCAACTAGAGGTTAGGGTATGTGCAGGATCATGATGGGCCAAAAAGTGGCAATATAATGGGTATGTGGTTGACGACTATCTTTTTACCCAAAATTGATGAAATGAAAAGGTTTTTTAAAGGAGATTCTCAAGTTTCCACCGATATAAATTATGCTTTACTTTGAATTTAATAAGTAATTATTATTCACTTTCTATTCAAATTATGAGTAAAGTCCTAATTGATAGGTTGATTGAAAAACATCTATAGCTTTTAAACGGTATCACATTTTTTGAATCCAAAACATGTGTCACATTCTATGCTTCACATACTATAGGATTAAAAAAAGAAAAATTGAATTTCATGAAGTTTTGACCAAGTTAAGGTGGTCAGACATATGAGTTTTTATATTTTTTAAAAATTTGTAATAAAAAAATCATAATTAATTATTTTCTTGGAAAAAATTACAAAAAAATATGCATCACATCGGGGAATGAGCCCTCTACTCATATCTAAAATATTATAAAAAAATATTATCATTTTATTGTGGTTAGGGTGGTCAGACGGACACCTACTTATTTTTTCCCTAAAATTTAAGTACCACTACATTGAAATTTCAAATTTTCACCAAATAGACCTAGTAGTTTAGAAACTACATTCAATTTTCTATAGATTCTATTGTTACATATTTTTGAAATAATATATATAACTTATTCAAATTTTTACGTCAAGCTGCCTAACTTTGATTTTTCTGAATTTTTTGCCACTTAAGGGCTTGACTTTTCCATGATGATCCTGCACATATCCGTCAAAAGATTAGAAGAAAATTTTGTAAACGCATAGAATTTTTTCTTGCTGAAGGGGGGTCATGTTCTTATGATGATGAGAGCATAGGCGACGTTGAGGTGCCCTTGAGGTACAAACATCTACAGAAACAATGGGTACCCAAGGAACTTCCTCCAATAAACACTGATTTTTTGTGTCAACGAGAGGATATATCTCATAGCACCATCATCATTACATGGTTTGGGCCTATTTTATATGGACAACATAAAGGTCTATTATGAAAAAGTTACTGAATTGATGGAGTATGTTGGACCCTATTACAGTTACAAAGAATGGATGCAACTGGTTTGATATACACGAAGTATGCATAGGTATGCATTGTCAACAAATTATATACAACTAAAAGATAAGGATCAAAATAAAGGAGTGGCTATGTACATTGATGGAAGGCCGAAAGCATCAGGGAATATTGCAGGGTTTATAAATAGTACATGACCCAGTTTAGCAAAAAAGCAACCCAATTGCATATTCGAGGTGCATGAGGGAAACCGTGTATTCGTATCTGCAATAGAATCAACAACTGTAGGGGAAGAGTTGCTAATTGATTACAATTAGAATCGCTTAGTTACAAACACAGTTAATATGGGGGTGGTATGTACTATGTACCATTTTATCCAACTTCCAATTAATGACTCCAATATACCATTTTATTCTTATGTTTTTTTTGTAAGTCTATTGGTTTCATTTTGGTAATGCTTTTTTATATTTAATTTTTGTCATAGGGGGACATTGATCCTACGGAGAAGGCTCTAGTCCAGAGCATAGATGATGATGTATCTTCAGGTGCTTCTACCCAATAGGTTTCCCTCATTGTAATTGTACAAATTAAATATGAGCAAAATGTTTTATTATTATGTTTTTTCATAAGTTGTTTGGGTTAATTTCGATAATATTTTTAATATTCTTGTTGCAGTCGACTGATCGGGGAAAGGGACCAGCAGTAGAGGAGAGCATCCATATTGAGGTGTAGTCAATATTTTGTGATGATGGCATCACTTATTCAGCAAACCCTCTCGATACGATAAAGAAGATCAAAAAAAATTCAATGAAGAAATTGTTAAGTTGATGTTCATAGTGCCTCAAACAGATGAGATAAGAGAGAGGGTTAAAATATTGACTGAGAGATTACAATTTAAAAATTGCAAGTAAGTTGTCATGAAGTCTTTAATTATAACATAAGTTCGTTCATGGTTTTATATTTTGTACTCTTTTATGTCATGAACTAAAATATGTGTTGTTTTTATAGGGTTATTTTCCTCCTCATGATGCTCCTGGCCATGATCAGGGTACTACAAGTGTTGCTTGAGGAGTAAGGGTTGGTACAAGTGTCCATCTTCATCTTCCTACATATACATCACATCATCTGACCCCATCATCTATGCCTATATTGTCATCTGAAATGTCGGCAACACATACCATGCAGGAATCTGTTAATGCACCCTCTAGCAATGAACACATACCAGAACATGCGTCAAGACATGTACCTGGGGATACAAAGACCACTAGTACTGGTGATGTTTTAGCAGCATTTCCTGGATCTTCTTATATTACTAGTACATGAACATTGCCGGTCACACTTGTGGTGACCGAGGATTTTGTTCCCATGAAGATAGAGAAGGTCCCAGGTACTTTAAAATATTTTAATTATTATCATCGCTCTTTTTAGACTATTGATCCCATGATCATTTTGCAGGAAATGATGTTTTTTATAAACATCTAAGTGATATTACATTGGAGCTCTTCAGTCCCACCATACGTACACAGTGGAATGCCCAAAATAAAGATTTAAAAAATGAGCTCATTAACTGTTTAGTTGTGCTTTTCGGTGATAAAACATTCAACCAAACCAAGGTCCTTAAGAAAGATGGTACCTATCTAAAGTATGCGAGGGACCAATATAGGTCACATTTAGAGAAGAACAAAAAGTATGAGCGTCCCCCCATGATTCCAGAGAGGGAGTGGAAGGACCTGGTGTCAGATGGTAAGGAGAAGGTTAAAAAGAAAAAAAGGAAAGACACCACCGAGCCAAGGAAGGTATGTGATACTATTAGCAATGTAATTATATACTGATTACTCTTTCTTTTTACATAATCTAACGTATTTCAAACTTTTCATAGGCTACCTGACACATCGAAGGAAACAAAGGCAAGACTAGAAAAGCATGGGCAACACAAACTTGGCTCTAGTGGTTATATGAAATTAGTCACACGAATTGTAAGTATCAATAAATGAAATATTGCATCCAAATTATAATAAATTGATTTTTTTTTGGTTTTATCACACCATAGAAGAAAAATTCATGATCTTATGCAAAAATGTAGGGCTCTGAATTCAACAGAGTTCCCATAGAAGATGACCTGAAGATTTCCTTCTAGCAAGGCTATGGAGTTGTGGTTGAATGCCTAAGAGTCTTGACTAGGAAAACACAACCTTCCACTACATCTGACACGTAGGTAAATAAACTCAATAAGGTTTATTTAAAATTGAATACTTGTGCAATCTATTCAATATTAAATTCCATGATAAAGTAATTACATGCCTATTTGTTTTAAACATTCAAGTAATGATAATACTACACATGACATTGGAATGCATCTTGGTAGGGTGGAGCACAACTTGTAGATGAAGGTCATGGTGTGCATTCTGGTACTTTAGAGCATGTAGAGCGTGATCAACATGTTGAGCATGATCAGGCTAGAGAAGATTAGGAATATGATGTGGCCCCATTAGGTAAAGAGGACCACTCTAAAGTTCTTTTAAACATATTTAATTGCAATTGGTGTATTAATTAATGTAACCTTTCATGTTTCAACTTTAGAGCATGTAGAGCGTGATCAACGTGTTGAGCATGATCAGGCTAGAGAAGATCGGGAACATGATATGGCCCCATCAGGTAAAGAGGACCACCCTCATGTTCTCTTGAACATATTTAATTTCAATTTGTTTATTAATTAATGTAACCTTTCATGTTTCAACTGCAGATCAGGATTTAGAGCGTGTTCAACATGTTGAGCATGAGTCTATAACAAAAGTTCAGGAACATGATGTGGACCCATTAGGTAAAGAGAACCACTCTAATATTCTTTTAATTAATGAAATGCTTGTAACAATAATAATAAAACATATCAGTTTAAAATTTATTTCTTATTGCAGCAGACCCCCCTTGCAGCGACGTCCATGTCATGAGTAGACGACTAGGTGTATATTAAGATCACAAGTAGAGGGAAGAACAACTAAAGAGGGGATAGATATTGATTTAAAAAATGATACTCCACTTTAGCTTTATGTAGCTTTAAAAAAGAAACAAAAAACGTGATTGTAATCATATCATGACAACCATTTTTTTGATAATATGTAAAAACTAAAAGAATGAATATTATATGTTAATGAATGAATGTGAATATGTTAATTAATTATTGTTATATGTTAATGAATGAATGTTATATGTTATTAACGGATGAATGAATGAATTTTATATGTTATTAATGGATGCATGAATTATTAATGTTATATGATTGGCTATGGGGAATTGAGAGTGATGTGAGGGGGGGGTCCAAATGAGCTTCCACCGTCACGTGGTTGGCCTTGTTAAGTAGAGAATATTAAACTATTCTCAGAAAAAAGAGACGCTCAGTAAGGTAATGCACTTTTCAATATAAGAAATGCATCGTCATCATTTGAAGCATCAAACCAATATGCAAAGATGAAAGAAAGTGCTAACTTTTCACTATGGTGGCAGAAAAATGATTCTTTATACCTTGAATCCATGCTCTGCATCATAATTTGAAGTTTTTTCCATTCCAATGTTATGAGTTTAGTTTGTTTGTATGGCTTTGTATGAATACCACGTTGTGTTGTGTGTGGATTTGGTTTGAAAGCTCTATTTCTTCTATTTTTAGTGGTGACATAACTCTACAATTTGATTTTTGTGCATAACAAGTTAGTGGAAAAATTGACAGCTTTGAAGGGTTTAGAGGCTCGATTGAGATAGATACACGGATATTTGGATCTTGTTGTTGATGGGAGGCTTCAACTTAACCATGAGACTTTATACCATCTGCAGGTATGCAAAAGTTTCTCTACTTACATTCATTCTTGATCATAAATGTTGTAAATGATATTAATGCTTCAAACTTAAAATTCGTTTCATTATTATAATGATCAAAATGTTATACTTTTCTATACATTCAAGCATTCTCTTGCCCCTTACCATTTTCTCTCTCCCCCTCCTTTTAAGAATTTTCTTTTTCATAAAAGATTCACATTTTTGTCTCATTTACACAAATTTATTTGAAGCACTAAGAGTGAATAAAGATATGTAATTTAAGATGATGGATTATGTCTAAACAACAACTTTCCATCTTATAGCTAATCAAATCCTTAATATTTGAATAGTTTAGAGCTTGAAGAATGCTTGTATATGCATGTGTAGCAATAAGGGAGCCTATGTGTAGATTGAAATTTAAAACATCACTTTGGTATTTTTCCTTAGGAAGTGAAATGATATTTTGAGTAATACAAATCTACACACACATTGATATTTTTCAGCATTGCATTGAAGAATTTTTTTCTCTTATACCTACCCTCGGCTAGACATGGAGGTATATAATATTGGTTTTTGGGTTTATTCTGTAAGTAGTTAATTTCACAGAGGAAGACTAAAATCTTCTTAATGTCCCATGTCAGGTGTGAAAGCATATGAATCACTTACTAAAGGCACCATTTTATATTCATCCAAAAAATGGGTTGTTCCTTTTTTATGTTTCTTGCATGTGGTGTTTTAGGCTCTAGAGATGTAGCTCAGCTCTTTCCTTTGCACTTTTCATCTATTTTGATGATTATAGTAGATTTTCCTCATAATTTTTCATGTAGATCTGTTTGTAACCTTATTTTCTACCAATCAATTTGCAAACTACTCACATATTAAGGACCATTTCACTAACTTTTAGTCATCCATTACTTCATATGTTGTAGGTTGTGTCTATGTGCCAATAAATCTTGATGATTGCGAGAACTTTAATCCTACAAGTGTACCCAATCTTTCTCAAGTAAAAGTCTTACCTTATTTTATAGTACTTTAAATGGTTCATTGAAGGCACTTCTTTATATCTGAGATTGTTGAACCTTGGATTAAAATATGGTATTAGATGGGCAGTATAATGATAAAACTGAGGTCCATTGAACACAAATTATGAACATAATTTACTGGACTATGAATAGTGTTACAATTATGATTATTTCTCCTTTACCTACCTCTACATTAATGAAAAAGATAGATCCCTATAAATCTAACCATGAAAGTGTTGAAATCTGTAGTATTTGCAGGACTCGGGAAACTATCAAACATATTATTTTTGAATGTTTTTATGCTCAAGAAATTTGGTACTTATTCTTCCATAAGTTGAAGGTTTGGAATAGCAATGGTAAAATTAATTGGCATGATATTCTATTTTGTAATTTCAAGCTCAAGTTTGATTATAATCTATTAATTAGTCGAAGGAAAGTCCCAACGACCCCCAAATTCACAATGATAAGTTATCATTGGTTAGAATCATAGCAATATACTTAAGACCGAAGGAATAATTCTTGGGGAGACTCAAAACATCGGTATGACTGCATGACACCATAGCGACATATGATCTATTGGCTATCGGTGAGACTCAGAACATCGATGAGTCTATGTGACACCAAAGTGATATGCAATATTGACTATCAAAGAGACTCAAGGCATCGACGAAACTACATGATGTATCAACAGGTGTCTAATAAACATGGAAAATGACCGAATAAAATAATTTCCTGAGATTTGAATACAAAGGGACATGACTTGACTGATCTCTCACCGATGGTACATTTCAATGAATATTTTTTTTTTAAAAAATTGCATTGTTTGGTCAAAATTTTGATGAACACTGCAACTGACAAATCACCAAAAAGGTCCGATGAAGTTGCTATAGCTGTGAAGAAGGCTTCATCATAATTCCTTGTCCATTTCATCACAATTTGGACGAATCACAGAAAAGGTCTGAAGAAGTTTCTTAGCTGTGACAAAGGTTTCGTAGTAACTCCTTGCCCATTTCATCACAATTTCAATGAATGTCACCGACGAATCACATAAAAGGCCCGACGAAGTTGCTTAGCTATGACGAAGGCTTCGTCGTAACTCCTTTCCCATTTTGATCACAATTTCGATGAATGTTATCGACGAATCACATAAAAGGTACAACGAAGTTACTTACCTATGATGAAGGTTTCGTCATAAATACTTTCCCATTTCGTCGAGATGGTAATGAACTTTTGGTGTTATTTTGATGCCCATTTTGTCAATATTCTGATGAACATCCAAGCCATTTTATGATGCGGACGACCGACAAATCTACAATGTTATTTCGACGTTTAATTCATCGTCAGACTTGCAATGAAAAAACAATGACGAAAATGTTTTTGTCATTTCATCGCTTTTCTGACAAAGATTTATCAAACCTTCGACGAACGTCCATCAGAAAATGGTGTCAAATTCAGTAGTGTGAATAAATCTTGGATATTGAAGCCCAAAACACACTACTCGAAGTTTCCCAAATAGCTACATAGGAGTGATTTCAAGCTGGAGTATCATGACATTATAACTCTTCTAGGTAGGGTCATCGGAGTAGAAGAAGCTCATATTTTTCAAAATTGGATGTTCTACTCATCACACAAATTGTGGATAGAAAGAATTATCATTGGGATAGAATCATAAGCAACAATTTGGATTCCCAATTAAGAAGTGTACAAGAGACCAGCAGATTCACCATGACCTCATATCTTGTTTACATGCTAGCAAGCAAGACTAAGTATAAAGGTCTTAGTTGTAAAGGGACTCTAGGAAAGGATAGGATATGGGACATATACCCATAGCTACATCATCAAACCACTAATTATAGGAGGGAAAATGATGCATTTTTCATGTACATTCCTAGGTTCTTGCAAGATGCTCTCCATGTCAGAGACTTTGTTGATGCCATGGACTTAATCAAGCAATATATTCAATGGTTTATACAGTTCCAAAGGTTCACATACATCTGAGTACAATGATATCTAGTTTCTCCACTTAGATTACCAAGGTATCCAACCAACAAACTTCTAATGTTGGAACTAACAAGACAAATGATAGGCTTTGAGGAGAAAAATTCCCCTTGAGAATTGGAACTTTGGAGGCATTCCCCTCTATTTAGAGTGCTCAACATTCTAAAAAAGAGATGGCATAGTTTGAGTTATACTCTCACACCAACACGAATAAGTTTGATCCTTATGGCAAAGCCTAGAAATAAGCCAACAAAACATTCAATCATAAGGATCACATTGAAGATTATTGGGCCAATTGAAAAGATGAATTTGATGTCATTAGGAGGAGATTTTCTAGACTGCCTCTTAAAATGATAAGGATATACAAGGTGGTAGAGGTTCCTAATCAAGTGTGGGATGATGAGGTAAACCTGGTTCAACACCATGACTATGAGCCCCATAGGAACAATTTATTTCCTCTAATCAACTGGTGAGAGGAAGAAGTAACAGACTTGGATCAAATCACTAATCCTGTAAAGAAATACCCTAGGTTGTGGGTAAAACACAAGGTATTGGAGTTGGAATCTAATGGTACTAAATTCACCTATGATTTGATGGGATACTTGGAGTCTCAATCTGAAGAAGAGATTGAAGTTGATAAAGGTGATGATACCGCTGAGCCTCATGAGGAGTATTTTCAAGAGGAAGAGAGACCTATGTTAATAAAGAGAAAAACTAGGAGCCATACACAAAATAAGAAAGGAGAGAATCCATCTTCCAAGGAAAGGAAGGTTCCCAAAGTTAATGTTACAACTAAAGTAGAGAGATAGGCTTCACAATAGGTTAGGAAGAGGAGACTAGTCACAGAAAGACAAAAGGAAGCAAAGGCTATAAAAGGTAATGCTACTACTGATGCTCTTTCCTCAACCAAGGTGGTATATGTAGAAATTTCTAGGGAAAAGCCCCAAGTATATGTCTAGAGGCATTCTCCTAAGCATAAAACATCTCTTGTGATTGTGACAAATATTGTAGAGAAAGAAGGAAAAAATGAAGAGGCACCTACTGATGATGTAGATAAGAGAGCAGCTACAGGAAATAATTCCCCTTCTCTTTCTCCTCATAATATGCAAATTCCATAAGAGGGCATCCATGAAGAAGGAAATATATCAAATGACCTCGAGTAACTAGAGGGGGATGATGATGGAATTTCTACTCTTGAAAGTGGAGAATGGAGAAAGTTTGTACAAGAGATAAAGCAATCAACCTTTGGAGTAGAAAGAAAGAATATGGAATCAAAGGTAGTTTAGGAAAAACTATCCAAGTCCCCTAAGAAAGTAGTGATTGATGAATTGGAGATCCTGAGGCAAAGAAGAATCTAGAGGAGGTTGTTGATAGTACTCACCAAGACAAAGATGAATAGGAAGATCAAAGAGAAATAGAGAAAAATGTTAAGGATAATCTTGTTGATAGTCCAAATAAAGAGGGGTAAGTGCACCAAGATGGTTCCCAAAAAGGGGGCTTAAGTGGCCACTTTTTTTCTGAAATCAGGAAATGCTGACCTTGGACGTGAAATTGAGGATAGTTACACTCAAAATTTTGAGATGGAACGAAAACAAGGATAAAAGTTCTCCAAGTCTACTTTCTAAACTACTAATTTATTTTGAAAATGGTTGAGATTAAGGGATTCAAAAGAGGGATGTACAGAAATTGGTGTTGTTTTTGTTAGAAAAACATAGCATAGCAACTCTTGTACAACCTAAGCATGGTGAACTTTTTTGTAGTTTTTTTAAAATCACTATAGAAAAAAGTTAGCTAATAGCATCTAGTTGGTGCACAATTTTTCTGATAATTTTTAATGAATATTTGATTTTTTACTAATTTTCTATGTGGGCACTTCCTGAAAAGAAAAATTTTGGCCGTGCTCCCACTACAAATTTTTGAAAATAATTGATTTTTTTTTTATTTTTTATTTTTTAAATTTGTAGAATGGAGTCTATTTTCTAAAAATGTAATTTATTTTAAATTTTGATGAACGGTTAATTTATAACCAAAAAAACACTAAATGCTACATTTTGGAAAAAAACAGACATACAAACAAAAGAAATTATGGATGAAAGGTTTAACATTGTTGAAAAGTGAAAAAAATTACATCATTGGATAGCTAAGAGAGAACCTAACATTACCCATGTTTTTTATTTTGTCAATATTGAACTAGATACAATCTTGATGGTGAGCATGAACCCGATTAAGTGAAAAATTGTAGAATTTGCAAAAAAACGTCTCTGGCCTTGTTGGGAATGCCCTCCAAGCCTTTGGGTTGGTATTCCAAGGAAAATAATTTCAATTTTTTCTTTGTTTTTAACGTGAAATAACATGTGCACGTTATAACGCGAGCGTGTTTTTAAAAACCAATTCATAAGTGGCCAGAAAATTGGTACCCAACTTCATGATAGAAATCAAGCAATCTACTGTCCCCAACTAGCTAAAAGAAAAGCTCACCAAGAAGCCAATAATTTTCCAAGAGGAAACTCCTAGCTAGGACAAGTTTCTTGAACAATGGGGGCAACCCAAGTAAAGTAAAAGGGCTAAGACTATTTCAAGGTTTTCTAGAGATGAATTTAATAATAGGGTTATTCATGTAGCTATTCCTGCAGCTAATAAATTCAAAGATGAAATAAGACCCACTGATTACAAGGTGCAAACCATTAATTTTGGTCCTACTACCAAAGAACAAGAAAAGGAAGAGTTTCAAGAGTCCTCACAAGCCATTCTTACAAGGCTCGATAAAGAAATAGAGGAGAAGAAAATGATACAAAAGTAGTTGAATGATGTTTATAAATATGTTCAACACCTAATGAAGCCTTTGCAAGCTTTTATTGATGGTAGTTCATCAATTCTAGAGGGATTGTTTCCTAGAGAAGCCATGTTTGAAATAGAGAAGGGAATGTGTAGGATCATGATGGGCCAAAAAGTGGCAATATGATGGGTATGTGGCTGACAACTTTTTTAGTACCCAAAATTGATGAAACAAAAAGGATTTTTAAAGGAGATTCTTAGCTTTCCACCAATATAAATTATGCTTTATTTTGAATTTAATAAGTAATTATTATTCATTTTCTATTCGAATTACAACTAAAGTCCTGATTGATAGGCTGATTGAAAAATATCTATAGATTTCAAATGATATCACAATTTTTCAATCCAAAGCATGTGTCACATTCTATGCTTCGTATACTATAGGATTAAAAAAAAAAATTGAATTTCATGAAGTTTTGACCAAGTTAAGGTGGTCAGACATACAAGTTTTTTATATTTTTTTAAAGTTGTAATAAAAAATTCATAATTAATTATTTACTTGGAAAAAAATTATTAAAAAATATGCATCACATTGGGACATGAGCCATCTACTTATATATAAAATATTATAAAAAAATATTATCATCTTATTGTGGTTAGGGTGGTCAAAAAAATACCTACTTACTTTTTCCCTAAAATTTAAGTACTACTGCATTGAAATTTCAAATTTTCACCAAATAGATTTTATTTTTTTAAACAAACCTAGTAGTTTAGAAACTACAATCAATTTTCTATAGATTCTATTCTTACATATTTTTGAAATAATATAGATAAATTATTGAAATTTTTACATCAAGTTGCCTAACACTAATTTTTTTGAATTTTTGCCACTTATGGGCCTATTTTTTCCATGATGATCCTGCACATACCCAGAAGTTAAAACATTTTGTGCACAATACACATGAATGGCTTTAGCGAGTCAGTAAGAGAGGGGATGAATCAATTGAAAAAATCCTTGTCATCCATACTAAGGTAGCTTAATTTCTTGAGGACACATCTTAGTTTGTTGCAGATTGTAATAAAATTGATGAGTCTACTATTTAAGAGCTAAATATGATCCTGCAAGTACCCTAGGAGGAATTGACAAAGACAAATATTTTCACTTTTGATGATATTGGCAAGGTAAAGGAGTGGAAATAAGTTTGGAATTATAGGAAAGAACTCCTTACTAAGGCCCTAAAGAAGATAATGAATTTACAAGGAAAAATGAAGGAGATATATAATAGTTGTATTGTTTTTCTAGAAATAATGACTGGGAGAAGGAAATTTGTCCAAAAGAATATGAATATTGATAGGTTACAATCATGGTGGCATGAGATATATGCTCCTTCTGATAGTGCACCAGTTGATAAAGATAATTTGGAGGATGCAGCTATATATATCTCAAAACTGGATAAATATCATGAGTTATAGGTTGAGTGGAATAAAATGATGCCCCAGTATTTAGAAGAATACAAGACTCACAAAACAAGATTTAAATTTATTCCAATTCGAGATCCAGGAGATGTGAGAGATATTGGAGAAATTCAAAGAGTTGACTAACAAATTGGAGGCCAATAAAGAAAGGGAAAGTAGCTAACTAGTAGCCACCTAGGATTATGTGCCAGACATGTGACTTCCAACCAATAAGGACAACCTCAAATTTTGTGCCATAAAGTGGAATATTTCTAGAAGAGTCTAGGCTGACCTGGAGTTAGTTTGCAAATATTAATGTAATTTATTTTTTAAAAAGAAAAAAACTCTAGGCCGACCTGCTAGGCTAACCTAGGCATGTAAACCCTAATTCTAGGTCAACCTAATGTTACTTTTCCATAAATTGAAGCCCTAACTTCATTCGTAAGGGTTAGACATAGTTGGAATAGTGAGAATTAAGCTAGGAGTTAGTATTTTCTGAGAGAAAGTGTTGAAACATTATGGATACTTGAATTGTTGCAAACTTGGGTGATTCAATATAAGTAAAGACATTGTTATTTGGTGTTCTTTCTTATGTTATTCACTTTGCATGGTTCTTTTTTTCCAGATCTTTGAGAAATTTCTTTAAAGTTGTGATTGCATGTTATATTTTAGATTTAGATGTGATTCCATTGTGTTAATAATTTGAGATTTGAAGTGTTTGAGCAATCCTTGGTTCATACTTTTAGCAGCTTGTTGATTGTTTGAATTTATGTGTTGAGTTCAATTGTGGGTATTTGTTCATTTCAATTGCAAAATAAGGTTGATCTATGTGAATGCCCATGATCTAAAAATATTTATTTCCTTAGAAGATTGCACTTATTTTGTGAGATTGCAGATTTAATCTAGGTTAAGTAGGAATTGGTTTTGAAGGATTGGTCCACTTTTTTTTGCACAATTGGTCTTAGGAATTAGTTTAGTTTTAGAAATCTCTCTAAACCCTTATATTTTGTTATTTATTTTAAAATATTGGTTAGTTTTAGGATTAAGAGCATCATCATATTGCAAGATTTGATGATTTTGAAGTCTCTAGCATTTGTTTTGTAAGGCCCCTTGTGATTACCAACATTTTCACATTTAACACTGAGTTGTTTATGCATTGTCAAGACCTAGCATTAGAGACCTTGGGGTTATCTCTTGAGGCTTGTTGATAGAGATTTACCTTTAAAGAGAGATAGAATATCATATTCTATCTAAGTTGTTGTGTAGAAAACACCATCAATAGGACTCATATACCCAAGGTGGTGTATAAGTCATGCTTTAACTAGAACCTATTTTTAAATCAAATTCTTGGTGGGATTTTATTATCCTAGATCTAATGTCGGCTTATAGTGTTGTAATTTTAGGAAATTTGGCATAAAAATGTATAAATACAAGGTTATTTCACATAATTTCACCTAAGAAATCCTAACAAGATCTAAGCCTTCAAGTATTCAAGAATTAAAGGAAATTTATGTTGAAAAGAGAATTCAAGAGCTAATTATCAAGCATTATTTCCAAGTCTTCATGCATCATGTGTGTATTTGAGATAAAATTTGTGATGTAGTTTTTTTATGACTCATGCAAGCATTCAAGGTCAAGTTTCAAGCATTCAATCAAGAGTCAAGGTCCACATTCATGCTAGCCATTTCACACAATATTGCAGCCTTTATTACAAGGGATTGGTGAGTTGCAACATTAGATTTGTTCACTCATCATTCCTTCATGCTCTTCTATTTCATTTCAAGGTTTGATTGCCAAAATGGGGTTTGACCAAGGTAAACCCTTATCCACTAATATAACAAAATTTTTCCCTCTTCATGTTTGATTGCATATTTAGGTGATTTGGAGCTTGAATATACTTTGAAGACAAAGTTGAAAGATTGAAGAAAGTTGTCAAAGTTGTCATCTTCACAAAAACTCATCTAGAGTTCACAATTTATACTTTTCAAACCTAAAGATTGGACAAGACAAAAGATACAAAATATCATTTGAGGCTATAGAAGTTTTAGTCAAACCCTAATACTTGGACTAAATCACCACCTTGGGTGTATGAGTCCCAATATACCTCTTTTCAATAGTTTTCTATAGATCATGATTTGTCAGTAGAAGATTCCAAATTCTACCCAAATTCTATTACTAGGACTAAATTTCCCAATCTGACGTATGAGTCCTAGTGCACTTCAAAAAGAGGAATTTTAGAGTTGTAGACCTTACTTTGAAGCCATTAGTTTTCTAGGTTCCTTTCTATTTGATTTCTATTTGATCATTTGATTTAATGTTCTCAAGTTTTTAGGGTTTAGTGCATTAGAATTTACATATTTCCTTTAAAACTTCATTTTAATGGTGAAGCCCCCACTTAATCAAACCTAAGAAAACCACCTAGTAATCAGGCCCTTTCCCTCAATTGAGTTACTTGGTTTAGGGATCTTGGTTTCCTAATGAACCAATGTGTGAAATAAGGCCCCAAAGTTGTCCATCTCCTAAGAGGTAGACATTCCTATTTCCCTTGTGTTCACTATGAAATGAATCCAACTTGTTTCATAAAAAGAAAGCAACATCACTGGTAGTCCTTCTATCATCAACACAACCAACCCAATCAACATCAATATATACACTCATATCAAATTTATTACCTTTTGGATGCCATATTCCATAATCCAAAGTGCTCTTCAAATATATAAATATTCTCTTGACTACCTTCACATGTTTTTCTTTAGGATTAGGTTGAAATATTGCAACGAAACATACCACATGCATAATATATAAAAATTATCTTAACTACCTTCACATGTGTTTCTTTAGGATTAGCTTGAAATATTGCAACAAAACATACCACATGCATAATATCAAGTCTTGAATTAGTTAAGTACAACAAGCTTCCAATCATAGATCTCTATTGAGTCTAATTAGCCAAAGGAGACTCATCATATTTGCCCAAATGACAACCAGTTACCAAAGTAGTGCTCACCGGTTTGCAATCTTCCATACCAAAATTCTTCAAAATATTCTTGACATAATTTTCTTGATAAATAAAGATACCATCATCTAGGTGAGTAATTTGAAGACTAAGGAAGAAGGATAACTCACCTATCATTGAAATTTCAAATTCCTTCTACATTTCTTCAGAAAAATTATTGAACATCTCATCATTTCCTTCAAATATTATATCATAAACATTTACAAAAACTATCAAAATTATTTCATCCTCAATCTTGAAGTAAATATTACTATCTATGGTACCTTTCTTGAAACCTTACTAAAGCAAGTACTTTTCCAATCTTGCATACCAATCCCTAGGATCTTGTTTGAGGCCATACAATGCCTTTTTGAATCAACACACCATGATTTTATCTTCTAATAACTGAAATCCATTAGGCTTCTCTATGTGGACTTCTTCAAAATCTCCATTCATAAAAGCTAATTTGACATCCATTTGATATACTTGGAAGTCCTTGTATGTTGAAAAGATAAGAAACATCTTGGTTACTTCCATTCTTGCTACCAGAGTAAATGTTTCCTCAAAATCAATTCTTTCTACCTATGAATAGCCTTTACATACCAGTCTTGCTTAGTTTCTTACAAATTCTCCATCTTCATTCAACTTATTCCTAAAAACCCACTTTTTTCCTATCACATTCTTGTTTGTAGGCCTTGGAACCATTTTCCAAGTTTATTTTTTCTTAATTATCCGATTCAATTCTTCTTCCATTGTTTGTATCCATCCTTCATCATTGCTACCATCAACAAATTTTTTTGGTTCTATTTTTTATAATAAACAAAATTTTACTTATTCACTTTTGTTTGCATTCCTTCTCTTTCTTAGCACTCCATTATTATCTCCAATAAATTGATCCTTTGAATTCCTTTGAACATACTTGGTAGGAATCTTACTATGCTTTCCTATTTTTTCTTCTTTCTCTTCAAATTCTTCTTCTTCTTCTAAGCAAGGAGGTGCATCAGATCCATAGTCATTAATTTCATACATATTTTGATGTAATTATTCATCAACCTTAACATTTATACTTTCAACTATCTTTTCTAGTACCTTTTTGTAGCACCTATATGTTTTACTTTAAGTTGAAAATCCAAGAAAAATCTAGCTTCATCAACTTTTGAATCAAACTTTCCCAAAACATCTTCATCTCTTTTGATGCAACATTTTCTTCCAAAGGCTCAAAAATATCTAACAATTGTAGGTCTTCTATACCATAACTTAAGGTTTATTAGTGCTATTAACCCTTAACAATCCTCTATTAAGAATATAGACTATAGTATGAATTGCCTCTTTCCATTAAGCATCAGGTAGATTTTCTTCCTTCAACATAATCCTTGTCATCTCTTGAAAAATCCTATTCTTTTTTTCCACAACCCCATTCTACCGAGGATTTCTAATAGAGGATTAAAGCCTTTTTATTCCATTATCTTCACAAAAATCATTAAACTCATTTGATGTGAAATCACCTCCTCTATTAGACCTCAAACACTTGATTTCAACAATCATTTCATTCTCAAATTTTTATTTGAAAATATCAAATCTAATAAAGGCTTCAAATTTATCTTTTTAGAATGTAACCCATGTCATCCCAGAGAAATCATCACTAGAAATAATGAAACAACTTTCTCCTTTCAATATTTCTGTTCTTTTAGGTCCACACAAATCACTATGAATCACCTCCAATGGTCTAGAAGAAGGATACACTTTGGACTTGAAACTTATCGTTGTCTAGTTTCCAAATTGGCATTCCTTGCACAAAGTACTTATAGGCTTGATCACCATGGGAATATCTCTTACCACATGAAATGAATTTATCTTCACAATATTGTTAAAATTTATGTGTCCCATTTTGCTATGTTAAATTCAACATTCACTTGCTTCTCCCAGAAGACAAATTCTCCCATTGACATCCTTTAGATAGTATATGTCACCATTAGTCCTATATATTTCTGCCATAAATTTTCTAGACTTTTCATTTTTGATTTCACATCCATTTTCATTGAATATGAGATTGTATCCATTTCTACACATCTGAGTCACACTAAGAACATTGTTCCTAATTAATTTGACATAAATAAAATTTTTTCTTGTGTTTTCCATCGATACTTATTGTACCTTTTTCCACATATATGTACCAAAGTATCATCTCCAAGCTTTACTATGCCTCCATTCAACTTAACAATCTTGATAAAATTTCTCCTATCCCATGTCATGTGTTTAGAACAACCATTGTCAATCACATAGGAAATTGACTCATCTTTTGCAAGAAAAGTACACACAACACTTGAATATTTAGTCTTCTTAGCTTCTAAGAACAACATTTCATCCTCACTATCTAGACCACTAGATTCCTCATGCTTTGAAGAGTAGGAATCTTCCTTGTAGTAGAGATTATTTTTAAACCTATTTCTTCTAGAATATTTATTTCTCTTTTATAATATTTTAAGTTAAATTTGGAAGCAAGATGACCAACCTCTCCACACTCAAAACATTTTCAGGAAGTCTACCTTTGTACTCAAAACATAGAAAAATAACATAGAATCACCAAAACATAGGGTTTTATACTAAATTTGGAATGTTTCACCAAACTTACTATAAATAGAAAAGGAAAAATGGAGTGTAATGAACTGAAATGAAGAAAATAGGGTTGGAGTGTGTTAAAGTGGAGGTATACCAAACCTATATTCCTCATTTCATTAGGAAATGAGATCCACATAAAGAATTGACTTAAAATACTTAGGTGAGTCAACTCAAGGGGTGAATCTAAAGATTTCCTTATGACTAAAGGATGAGGGTCAAGGTCAAACAACACTTTTGGGGAGAAAAACTAAAAATAGTAAACCAACACCAAAATACAATCTAACACTTGAAACAACAATTTTAAGCTCAATACTAACAAACCCTACAATCAAATTGCAAATTAGAGAAGGGTAGATCTGAGTGTACCTTTCACCAAAGTGAGTTTTCAAAGGTTGACTATGACTCATTCTCCCAGGGTTGAATGGGTCCACTATTAGGGATTTTCTGCAACTTTCAGAAGCCTCTGATATAGATCTAAATCTTCCAATTTGTCCAAGTGGTAATGTCAAAATTTCAGAAATAAATTATGTAGATGAGTTTCCATGAGATGACAAAGGGTGTGTGCAAGAAGTTGAGTCCACTTTTTGGCCAAAAAGTGGAAGTGTTTTTCCTAATTTTCAGAATTTGACACATTTGACCTTAAAATTTGAAGCACTTAGAGATGAAATCTTTAACAAAGTCACTAATCATAAAATGTAGTGCTTAGAGTCTAGTTTCCAAATATATAATTTATTTCAATACCTAGATTGTACAAATGAGTTTTAATAGGCATTTCTAAAAACCATTGTTTATAAGTCATTTTTTTTAACCATACCATGCACGTGTATGACATCCATATTTTAACTTAAGTTATTGTATTTTTCTAAATCCTTTTCGGAAAAGTTTTATGACTCACTGAAGCTTGTTCTTGATAATTTTTTGTAATTTTTTATTGAATATTACTTTTTTTGTTAAATTTTTATTAGGTAGATTTGTCGTTTTGAAAAATCGTCATGTACGACATGCATAAGATGACCTAAACTTATCATTTTTTGAAAAAAAAATTTCAAATTGAAAAGAATTGTCTAAAGTTTGTTCTCGTGCAATCCGTTTATCAAAATGTTATGTTGATCAAAAGTTATTAAATAGTAAAAAACTCTAATATTTAAAGTTTATGGAAAAATTTAATTAGAAATTAATTGAAAAATAGAAAAAATAATTCAATTGCAAAAAAATTTACATATTTAGAATCTACATTGTTTCATCTAAAATGGGTTTTAATTTCATCAAAAAATTCTGCAAAAAAGGTCGTCAGCCATATGTTCAAAGTCGGTATTTTTCTTTGACATTGTTAGGACCTTCAACTTGCAGGTCAAACTAGGTTGAAGGCCTAGGTTCGGACTTCCAACACTTTTCCCGAACCAAAAAACTAGGTAGAAACCTGACCACAATGCAAAACAAAATTCAAATTTTGAAAAACGGGATCCCGTATTATAATCGGGATCCCGTTCCTCACTCGGCAGTATTCGGACTGTTGTGAATGGAATAGGATCTCGTTTCATAAATGGGATCCTGTTGCCTTTACAATGGCTCCAAAATTCAATTCTGGTAAACAGGATCTCGATTATAGAACGTGATCCCGTTTATAATAAATGGGATCCCGTTTATAATAAATGGGATCTCGTTTAATAATTGGGATCCTATATTATAGTAAGCGGGATCCTGTTTTATAAATGGGATCCCATTTATTTTATTTAAATACACTATGGAGAATTACTGTGAAGTCTGCAACTTCACATGTACGGCCGAGAGCACTAAAAGTGAATTATTTTTCATAAGTTATTGTATTTACAGGTGGTGAACTTGATTTTTGGTTGATTTTATCAAACAGAGCATCATCTACACCATTTTTGAAGTGAAATTGTGTTATTTTTGTGCTTGTTTGGAGGAACAAAAGGTTTCAATTTGCAATATGGATTGAATTTTTCAAAGGAAGCTTGAAGAAAACAACTTTTAAAGTGGAATTGTGGTAGTTTTCTACTTGTTTTGAGGAACACAAAAGGAATAATTTTGTCCTAATAGGTATTCAACTTCCAATTTGGATTGAATATTTTGAAGTATTTCACTATTAACATTCATTTGTGCTTGAGAATTTTATAATTATGGGAGATAAAGCTTGTAATAAGAGAAGAAAAACATTGACTCCTCGAGAAGTTGAAGCAAATAGAGAAAAAGAGAGACAAAGACAAAGAGAAAGAAGAATGAGAATGAAATCAATGAATGATGGTGGAGCAACCGATTCAACAACTATTGAAGATGAAAACATTGAGGATACCATGGTTGTAGATGAAAGTAATTTGCAAGGAGTCAATTTGGAGAAGAATATGATTATACAAACAAGTCCTACTATGTCTTCAAATCCCTCTTTGAATGTTATGGAGAATGTTTCAATATGCACAAATCCAGGTACGTCTTCAAATCCACATGTTAGTGAAATGGTAAATTTGTATGTAGAAGTTTTACAAGATGTTGGACTTAATGATGTTGACATTGACTATATTCAAAGAGATGAAACTTTTATAGAATTTTTGAAAACAATAAAGAAAAATATTTTGTTGCAAATGAAAATAAAAATGATCATTTTCTTGAAAATGAAAACAAAACCTATATTTTGATGAAAATGAAAATGAAAAATGAAAACCATTTTGTTGATGAAAATGAAAAAATGAAAACCATTTTGTTGATGAAAATGAGAATGAAAACCGTTTTGTTCAAGAAAATGAAGATGAAAATGCAAATGAAAACCGTTTTATTGATGAAAATGAAAATGAAATGAAAATGAGAACCGTTTTGTTGGTGAAAATGAAGATGAAAATGAAAATGAAAACCTGTTTTGTTGATGAAAATGAAGATGAAAATTTAAATGAAAAATGAAGATGAAAAATCTAGAATGTGATGTTAAATTTAATGAAAATACATTTTTAAAATTGGAAGTGGTGTTTTCGATAATCTTTCTAGTCAAATTCTTGGAGGCAAATAAGAACACATTAATAGAATATACACCAAATTCTTTTATCATAAAAAAAATTGCATTTCAATGTCAACTAATGATGCATTTGATGAGAATGCAAAAAATGAGGAAAGTAATGAAAAGGTTAGGCTTTTATGTTAAACCAAAAAGAAAAGATCAATCATTAAAACATGTTATGTCTACTGTTGCTAGTGCCATTCAATCTATTGGGAAAAATAGTCGATCTAAAGATAAAAATGTAGCAAGAAGAGCTATAACTACTGCTATAGTTAATAAAACAACTTTGAATTAAAAAATGGTAAGAAATATTAGTTAAGTTTTAAAAATGCATCCTAAAACATTACTAAGAGTGGCAATAAGAAGAGAAAGTATAGAAAATGATCCTATCAATCAATGTTGGAGTTTCAGTGGACGACTACCGAGGTCTAATATAAAATTGAATGTTGAAATTAAATCTTTGATCGAAAAATATTGGCATGATAATACTAGGGTTTCATCTAATGCTAGATATGTTTTAAAATTAAGGGTGGGGTCCAAAGTGCGTGATCCTCACCCAAAACACCTATTATATACAACACAAACTAAATTTTATAGAAAATTTTGTAGCGATTCAGTGTTACCTGGTAATATTAAAATAAGTCAAAGGTCTTTTGAAAAATGTAAACCCTGGTATGTAAAAATTAATAAGCAATGAATATCTTGTTGTTGTAAAATACATGTTCAATTTTGTTATTTTTATGATTTTTTTCGATCTATACGTTGTACCTTGCATACTAACATGATTATACAGGATTGTGGTATTGATATGCCACCTGGAGCAATAAGAGAGTTTATTTCAGGTTTATTTTGTGAAAAATCTAATGATAAATTATTTTATTTAAGCTCTTGTATTTTTGGACAATGCATTAACTGCAGAAATCTTTCATTTTTAAGAATTTGTTTGCATGAAAGTGTTGATCATGATTTTGGACAACAATTAGTAGACGTCAAAAGATTTAGGAATATTCACTATTCTTTAAAAGATGGAAAAATAGGAAAGCATTGTGATTTAGTTACAGAAAAAGTTAGTGTGCATGCATTTATGAGTGAATTTAATAATAAAATTGTACCAAAATATGTTATCCACTTTGAACATGCTCGATGGCTTGATGGAAAATTTTGCACATGTAGAAACACATTTCCAATTGGTACTATACTTTTTAGTGGTTGATTTTGTGGAGAATTATACTCTCGCTCCGCAAGAGGAAATTCAATCTCAATATTATAATTTAGTGCAAGTAGCTATGTTTGTCCATATTGTTTATAGACATGCAGATGTTAGCACTAAGGATGCTAGAATTTTTTTGAGGGAGTATCATTTTTATTTGAGTGACAATCGGTTACACTCATCAGAGTTTGTTCAATATTGTTTTAGTATATTTTATAGAAATTTAAGAGAAAGAGGAATCCATATGAAAGAACACCTCATATGGTCAGATAATTGTATGGGGTAGTTCAAAATGCTCAAATGTTCTATTGGTTAAGTAGGGTTCACAAGGAACTTAATGTCCAACATGTATGGAGTTTTTTTGAAGCTAGGCATGGTAAAGGAGAACATGATGGAGCTAGTGCATGTGTCAAAAGAATTCTTGCTAGAGAACAATTAAAATTTGAGGATTCAATAAAATTTAAAAATGCACATGAGATTGTGGATTGGTGTAATAGAAGATTATCTGCACCTGGTTCAAGTGATTACTCTACAGTTCATTGATTCTTTTGGTTGGTGGAAGAAGAGAACATTGTATCTAGAGTTGATTGTGAGACAATTAGTGGATCTACTAAATGGCATTCATTTAGGAGTGCGACAGCAAGCACATGGACTATTTGGACAAGGGAGCTTGCATGTTTTTGCCATTTTTGTATCTCAGGAGATTGGGAAGCTTGTGAAAATACAGAATGGGTTGAACAGTGGGAGCAAAGATCGTTGACACCTATAGAAGCACATAATCAATATGAAAGAACTATTGAAGAAAATGATCAATTGTTTGCATCTGAAGATTATGACCGTGTTTCAGACCTTGTACAAGAAGGTAATTTTAATTTAATTTATTTCACTTTATTAAGTTATTTTTTAATACTAAATTATTTATATGGATATGCACAAGTTATTAAATTGAATTTTGTTGGCAGGACATGTGTATGTTGTTATTGCACCTGAGGGGAATGAAAAGCAAATAGAATATTGGTTGGATCGTTGTGTGGAAACTAAACATAAGTTGATAACACCTTGAGAAGATGATGATGGCTTTCATTATCCAATAGGTACAGTGATCCCCTTAAGACACCTCCTTAAGCAAATTTTGATAACAAGTTTTAGAACCCCTTAAGCAATTTTTTAGAACAAGTCTTTGATCCCCTTAAGAAATTTTTGAGAAGTTATTTGATGATGGTTTTTTAACATGTTTTCCAATAAGATCAGTGGTGGTTGTTGGCACTTGGCTACGAAAATACTTGAGAAGAAAGAATGGTCTACCTGCATTCGAAGACTATGAAACACATAAAAAGATTATGCATTATTCACATTTGGTGGTGGCAACGAATATAAAACTAGAGTGGTATCGAGGAAGACCTTCAAAAAAATTTCTATGGTCAATTTCTATGGAAGAGCATAAGGAAATCATAAATGCATTGCAAAAAAGAGAGGATTTAGATGGTACAATGGAATAAGTAAATACAGGTAAATATAGTTTTAGTTTTATTTTTTATTTTTAAATACATTAAATACATGTTTTGACATCTCCTTAATATGTTCTATTATGACCCTTTTAGACATCCCCTTAAGACATCCCCTTAATTAACATGTTCTATTATGACCCCTTTAGACATCCCCTTAAGACCCCTTAAGACATCCCCTTAGTTAACACGTTCTATTATGACCCCTTTAGACATCCCCTTAAGACCCCTTAAGACATCCCTTAATTAACACGTTCTATTATGACCCCTTTAGACATCCCTTAAGACCCTAAGACATCCCTTAATTAACACATTCTATTATGACCCCTTTAGACATCCGCTTAAGACCCCTTAAGACATCCCCTTAATTAACATGTTCTATTATGACCCCTTTAAACATCCCCTTAATTAACACGTTCTATTATGACCCCTTTAGACATCCCCTTAAGACCCCTTAAGACATCCCCTTAATTAACACGTTCTATTATGACCCCTTTAGACATCCCCTTAATTAACACGTTCTATTATGACCCCTTTAGACATCCCCTTAAGACTTATTATAACTCCTTAAGACATCCCCTTAAGACATTCTACTATGACTCCTTTAGACACCCCCTTAAGACGTCATTATTTGTTTTGACAACTTATAAATTAGTGTTAGATGAACTATTATTTATAGTATTTATTAATGCTTTTATTCTCTAATCTTCTATGGTATTGTTTATTTCTTAAAATTTTATCCTTTCCGGTATATAAATAGATTGCTTCTGTTTGTAAATTATGATTTATTGATTGATTATTGATTGACGTGAAGTGAATAAGTTCATTGAGTAATTATCGCTATTTATTGAATGCACATATCATGTATGAAATCACTAATTTTCAAAGTATAAATATTAAAATGTCCTATATTAATCCATGTATGAGATCACTAAATTTCACATTAATGTCCTATATTAATGTCTTGACTATGAACATAAAATGCATAAATGTACATGTGTAAATTAAAATTTCAAACAATAATAAAGTCCATAATTTATGTAACATATTAAGTGCATGAAACCAATATATTAAGCGCATGAAATAAAGTCCAATAGAGTACATGATAAACAAGAAATATAGTCCATGAAATAAACAAATATTACACATAAAATCACATGTTTCTAGGTCATGTACTGTCTATAATCAAGAGACCTCTTCACACCATGCGGACTATGTGGATGACCTAAAACACTCTGTATAAGAGAAAGATGAAATTAGATGCAAGACAATAAAAAATGATTTAATGACAATTTAATTTATAATCCATCATAAAATTAAATTATCATCACATCTATGTCTAGATGCTCTAGTGTGCCTGAAGCAACCTCTAAATTCTCTAAATCAATCTACATAAACAAGATAAAGAAATTTGAAATTAGATGTACAACTCTACAATTAATTTTTTTTAATTCAATTTAATTTATAATTTATCATATTTTAATTGTACCGTATTCTAAGGTTGTGCACTAGGCTCTTCTCCAGGATCTGTCTGTACATGCTCAACTACAAGATGTGTCTCATGCTATAAAAGAAAAAGAATATGTAAAAATATCATATTATTTATATATTCAATTTAAAATTTATAATTGACTTTAAATATAATAAAAAAATTAAATTACCATTTGATCTAAAACCTACTCTACATGGCCTCCTGGTGGTGTAACTATGTCTAGGTCAGGGCTAAAAGTTGCACTAACAAAGTCCTACAAGATCAAAATTAAAGCATGTGCAATTGAATTAGGTTTATATATATATATATATATATATTCAAGTTTGCACATTTTGTGTAGAAAGTTTTGTAAACAACCTGGAAATCAGTCATGAGTAACTGCAACATCAAATGTTTGCCCAATGCCCATTCTTATTGTGGTATCAACCTAGACATACATGTACATAGACATTTAACGCTTATAATATTTACAAGTGTACATGCATGCATTTCATATATTTAGTGAATTAAAAACTCATAAAATTGTAACTATACTAATGTAAACTTTAAACAAATTTACAATATGAATGTACATGCCCCTGATCTATGACGCTCGATAGTGGAGTGCTTGAAAATACCTCAGGAGGAATCAACATGGATGCTGATTGACTCACCTAAACCAACATAAATATTTGAAACATATATGCGATTCAATTATAAATTTAAAACTCAATTTAAATAATTTATGATTTCATATATAATTTTTAAAATTGAAATCAAAATACCCCATAAGGGTTGCCGAGTATGACCGGTGTCGATGTATGTACTCGTGGAACAAATGATTTCCCTTGGATCATTAGTGTCATCTGTACACCAAACAATTTGATTGTTAAAATGTATTGCAAAATTTTCTTTGATATATACAACCATCAAAATTCTTATAAAATGAACATACATCTAGATGCATATTTATACCTATGTCGTAGTGTCCTCAAGGTGATGTTCTGCTATGAGGAACTCTACAAATGAATTGATGCAACCAGATGAACCACTAGAATCTCCCCGTCCACCTGAACTAGGTGTGGCCTGATTAGGTCCATAGCATACTTGATGACAACTAGTACATATATGGGGGATGAGCCTCAACACTCCTGGAGTGGTACTCAGATCAGCTCCATAAAAAACTCCATCATCATCATTGTCTCTATGCTCTCCACTCGCTATCGCATAAGTGTGTTGATCAAGGTCTCCTGCGAGTGTATTAAGGGAACCTAATGTTGAGACTAGAGCTTGATGATGTATAGGTGCAATAATGGGAGGACCAAGAGCAACAACAAGGGGTTGCGCATGCACGAGGCATTGGGGATCAACCCTTGCCCCTAATCTCTGTTGTGGCATGCTGCCACCAACACACTGAAATGATCTAAAATAAAAATAATTGGGATTTTGCCCCAAAACAAACTCTACATATAGTTTTCTCAAAAAATACAATGGGCACTCCCAATTAGCATGTGGGGGACTATCAAAAACTATATACCATCAATCCCAAAAATGTGCACTCATCTGCAGATGTATGCACCAGCTCATGGATATTCTAGATTTGTTGGGTGGAATGGGTTGTCGAGTAACGGGGTCAAGAATGTAGGGGGCTAGATGGGATTTTGTTATTTTAAGGTCTAATATTTGTTTGTAAGATAGACAATCAGAATAGAATTGTCTCATTTTTTCTTTGTCTCATTGATGCCTATCAAGATCAGAATCGATCATCCTAATGGAATCAACGTTTTGCATTACAGATGCAAAATGTCTCACATGTGGAGGAATCAATGCTTGACTCTGCATAACATTGATTTGATTTGTAAGGATGCAACTTGATCATTTATTCATGCTCTCAAGCAAGCCTCGTTAGATGTGATAGGTGCTAGATGTGGCATATTAGGTGGAGGTGGAGGGGGGAGGGAGGCAGATCTGGCTATGGCTGAGGTGGTGGATTGATGATATCATCAATGTTAAAATCATCCATGATATGCTCAATATAAATGTGCACCTGCATTAAATCATACAAAATAGTCCATGTACATACATATATTAAGATCATATATTTAATTGAAATAGGATGAGAAACATATATATTAAGACCATATATTTAATTGAAATGCACATATATATACATTGATTGTTCAACTCAAGAGCATGCCCATACAAAATTCAAAATTAAATGTATGTACATGTACATTTAAAATAAAAAATATGATGCATAATTTGCATGCGTACAAATCATTAAACTAAACTATGTACATACATACAAATTTCAAAATTTAAGAACTATATATGCAAATTTTAATACATGCACATACATACTAAACAATAAACTTGAAACATTCACAAAATCTCATTTTATGTCTAACACACACACACACACACATATATATTACAATTTTTCAGGAGAAATCATGATCTAGTAGATAGTCATAAAATATAAACTATTATATACTATTCATTATAAGTTCATAAATTCCACCAAATTCATAAATCCATGTCACTAAAAATATCCATCTAGAACCAAAATCATAAATTCATGTCACTAAAAATATCCATTTGGAACCAAATTTATAAATTCATCACATAAAATATCCATCATTCACCCAATTTATAAATTCATAACTATATTAAGATCATTGTTTTGATTTATAAACTATTATGGCTCTCTACTGCATAGATCTTCATTTCTTTGTGTTTTCCTTTCCAAAATCAAGAGTTCTCCTCTCCTCTAGCCATTTTTGATGCTCATCTATGATCCCATCAATAGCCTTGACAACATCAACAAGGGTTTACATCCTAGATGCAAACATTCTCATAGGAGGTGTGACACATTCTTCATTTTGAATAATGTTGATTTGATCTTGGATGGTTCTAGCAGAAGCATTGATTTGTGCTTGCAAACAAGCATGCTCATTGATTTCAGGTGGTGGAAGTGGGGCGTTATGGGGTGGAGATGACGGAGGTGGAGGTGAAGGTGTTGGAGATGGATGGTGTGGAGGTGGATTGTGAATATTATTGAATGGATCCATGTGATATTTAAGATATGAGTGAACCTGCATTAGATTTGTAATTTCAAGATGTAAGATACATGTTTAGGAAATACCTTTAAAACATTCAATATTAATGGCCTTAAATAATTGAATACAAATGATAAAATTATATGTAAGCCTCATTTATATTACTTGAATGAAAATACAATTGACTATTGATATTGTATAATCTTGCAGGATCTTATTATTGTTAAATTTGGTTGGGCCTTGGGTAACTTTGATCACCAAATTTTAAGAACTTCTTTGATTCCCTTAAGAAATTTCATATTGGAACCCCTTAAGAAAATAGAATTACGATTTAGGGTGATAGGATGGCTTAAAGGGATTTACATCTAGTGAGGTCCTAGGAGAAAATGGCATGGCTCAAGTGAATAAAATTTGGTGAAGTTTCCCAAGGCAACCAAATTTCATTAAGAGCCTTGAAAGAAAAAATGATGGATTTAGGGTTTAGGGTTTAAACTTTAGAGTTTAGGGTTTAGGGTAATAGGATAGCTTAAGGGGATCTACATGTAGTAAGATCCTAGGAAAAACATTACATGGCATAAGGGAATGAAATTTGGTGGATTTTCCTAATACAACCAAATTTCACTTTATGATCCTGGGTAGGACAAAATGAATGGTTTAGTGTTTAGGGTTTAGGGTTTAGGGTTTAGAATTTGGAATATTTAATGAACTTGAAAGTTAGTGAAGAACATTTTCTTGTGGAATAGTTGATTGAAATCTACTCTTGTTTCAACTGACCAACCTAGATCATGATTGCAACTTTGATCACCAAATTTTAAGAACTTCTTTGATCCCCTTAAGAAAATTGAATTATGATTTAGGGTGACAGGATGGCTTAAGGGGATTTATGTCTAGTGAGGTCCTAGGAGAAAATGATATGGCTCAAGTGAATAAAATTTGGTGAAGTTTCCCAATGCAACCAAATTTCATTAAGAGCCTTTAAAGAAAAAATGATGGCTTTAGGGTTTAGGGTAATAGGATAACTTAAGGGGATGTACATGTAGTAAGATCCTAGGACAAAATTACATGGCATAAGGGAATAAAATATGGTGGATTTTCCTAAGACAACCAAATTTCACTTTATGGTGCTGGGTAGGACAAAATGAATGGTTTAGTGTTTAGGGTTTAGGGTTTACAAAACTTAGGGTAAAGTTTTGGTGCCCCTTGGAATATTTAATGAACTTGCAAGTTAGTGAAGAACATTTTCTTGTGGAATAGTTGATTGAGATCTACTCTTGTTTCAATTGACCAACCTAGATCATGAAATCTCATTCATATTATAATCTTGCACGATCTTATTATTGTTAAATTTGGTTGCCTTGGGAAACTTCACCAAATTTTAAGAACTTGTTTGATCCCCTTAAGAAATTTGTCATATTGGGACCCCTTAAGAAATTGATTTATGATTTAAGGTGATAGGATGGCTTAAGGGGATCTAGATTTCTAGTGAGGTCCAAATTTAGTCATACTATAGCCTCATTGGTTCCATCTAGCTCTAGGTCAAAAGTGTTTACCCCTCTAATAAAAAAAAGTATCACGTTAAAAATGAATCAATCTATACATTTCACAAAAATAACAATAATCTTAAATGTAACCCATACTCTAACAATAATAGAATGCTAAATTATCCCCACCCCTAACCATATCCTAATTGAATTACAAACCTAATTGAAACTTAATTAAATTATAACCTTTACCTAATCTTAAATGTATTCCTATATTATATTATATTTAAATTAATTTATATTTGTATTATAATTATATTAATATTTATTATATATTCCTAATTGTAACCTAACTATTTACTACAAACCAAAAGCCTAATCCTCATTAAAACCCCAAGTAAATTGTAACATTACCTATCCTTAATTGTAATCTTATATTATATTTTATGATATTAAATATTTATATCATTTAATATATTATATTAAATATAATATATTAAATAATATAAATATTTATTTATATTTCTTTTATATCAATCATCCTCCTATCTCTAAATTGTAATAATAGCATGTAGTTCCTCCAAACTATCATCATGTACCTCCTCCCTTTCCCATGTAATAGGTGTACCTTGTAGGTGTTAAATGGTTCCATCTTGGTCTCCTTATTGATGCATTTCTATCCTTCCACATAAATCTATATAGTATCAAAATATAGGTAATTTTATGGTTATTGAATCTCTCTTAATTGCTAAAGAATCCATTATGATTGAGGATGGGTGGATTATTATCTAGGATCACATCTTAAAAATCCTATAGAGGTCATGTGGTATGTTTTTCTTAATACATATATTCCCATACAAACCTCTTTCCATGTATTATCAACTCTCCTATATAATAGACACCTTCCTAGATTTAAATTTCATATGATATATATGTACCCAAGTGTTTCCAATTGGAATTGCTATAATTATACTTTTATGGCATTCTAGATATTCAAAATAGTTTTCATAAATCTACCAAATAGACCCATTCTTGACATTGAACCTACATAATTTTAGGTATGTCCAATGAAAGATTAGGGTCTAGGGTTCATAAATTTCAAATGCTTTAGTGTTGAGGGTTTAGCAAACTTAGGGTGAAGTTTGGGTGGCCCTTGGCATAATTTAGACTTGCAAGTTAGTGTCAATTGGAATTGATTGTACGTGCTTAGATTTACGAATTTGCTAACTAAATTTGCAAACAAACATCAAGATAAACTTTATTAATTTTAACTATTCTTTAACATATTGATTTCTAATCTAATTATAACATTGAAACTAAAGTTTAATATATATCATTTTTTCCACACAAAGCAAATAAAATTTAAAAGATTTAAGCAATGCAAATGAACTTTTTTGAGCTCGAAATTACCTAGTTTTCAAAATCAAAATGATTTGTTCAATTCCAATTTAGGGTTTTAACAATTTATTTGTTCCAATTCAATTTAGGGTTTCAATTTTAAACAATTAGAGTTTTTAATGCAATTTTTTCATTTCAATTCAAACTAGGGTTTTCAAATTCATTTTTTTGGGTTTAATCAAACAATTTAGGTTTCAAAAGTTAAATTTTGTTTCTAAAACACAATTCAAGGTTCATTTTTTCATTTTTATTAAAAAACCTTTAGGTTTCATTGCATTTTTTGTCTATTTTTACAATTATTCATTTCTACTATAATAGTTTAAAAAAATGCTTAAAACGTGAAATAAATTAAAAAAAACATGCTAAATTCATTTATTTTCCTCAAAATTTCAATTCAAAATAGAAAAATGCAAAAAAATGGCATGTAGGCATGTACTTGTAGCTGATTGTGGGGGTCACTATCACCAGTACTCAAGGTCCCGTCCGCTGTGCAGTGAAATCTATTTTTTTTTTAAATAGCAATATAAAACAGGTTCCCGATTTCTACAAAACGTGATCCCGATTTATAGAAATTGAGATCTCATTTTTTAGTAATCGGGATCCCATTTTGTGAGAATCGGGATCCCGTGCCTTTTCCATCGGTTCGGGATCTAATGGGAAATGGGATCCTGATTTTTAAAAAGTGGGATCCCGTTCCATCTTAGGCTTAGGATCCCGAACCATAACGAGATCCTGATTTTTAAAAATTAGGATCCCGTTTATTAAAATCGGGATCCTGTTTCCTCAATGCTGATTTCAATTTTTTGGTTAAGTAAAAAACTTCCACGTTTCGTGGACTCAACTTTGTGCACTTACCCCAAACTTTATGACAACTTCTTCAATTTTTCTCTTCAAAGGATCGTCAATCTTTCTTCCACCTAGATCTACAAACACAACATGAAAGGAAAAACTTTTTTTTTTGGTGAATGGGGGTTCGTCTTGGTCAAACCCCATTTTGGTAATGAAACCTTGAAATGAATAAAAGTATGAAAGAAGGAATGCAGAATGAACAAAGGTATGCTACCAGTTAACAAACCCTTGAATAAACCTTGGAATAAAAGTCAACAAATTGCACGAAATGGCTTCAATGTATGTGGATCTTGAACTTTGAGTCTTGCTTGAAATATTACTTTGAATGCTTGAATTGATCATGAAACCTACATCACGATATTAGCTGTGAAAATATGCATGATGCAAGAAGAATTTGACATGGAAATTGGATCTTGAATGCTAAAATAAAAATATGATAAATCTTCTCTTAAATGCCTTGAAGTTGTCCAAAAATTATCTTGAATTTCTCTTATGAAGTCACATAAAAATTTGAGTTGAAACATAGTGAAATGACTTTATACTTATAGATATGTGTCCTCAATTTCCCAAAATTCAAATATTAGAAGTTGACATTGAATCATAGATTTGAATATGTTAAAATAACACCAAAAAAATAATTTTAATTTAGGTCCTAATGTTTAGGGAGGACCCATTCACCCATGGTTGAATGGGTCCCAGGTCCATAAACCTAGGACACACATTTCTCAATGAGAAGTGTTATGTTTAGGCATTAATGAATGTTGGGTTTCCTCTTTGGAAAATATAATTAGATAGGCTTGGTAAACGAATTAAATGGCCAATTAAGGAGAAATTAAGCTTAATTAATTAAGGGAGCCTTAAATAAGTGTGAAATTGTAAATAAATACATTTTACAACACTAACTTAAGGCACAATTAAGTCCAATTTAACTAGGAGGGCCCAAAAAAGTGTGAAAATGTAAAGGGATAATTTTTGTCACTACATTTAGCACCCACTTTAGTGAGAGGATGACCATGCATCAAACTCACACTAAAGTAGACATTCAAAAAATATGTATGCAACAACAACAAGATACTCAATTATATAACATCAAAGACTTAAAGAAAAGGTAAAAATAAAAAGGATGGATCAAGCCTCAACTGTCCAACGTGATGTGGAACATGCCTTGGTTGTTTGTCCAAAAATGTTCACAAGCAGAATCCTAGCTTTCCACTATGCAAACAACACACATTCTCACATAGGCTAATGGAACTCCAACTATCCACTAGGTTAGCCCTGAAGGCTAGAAAATAAGAGAATCTTATTAGGCTCCCATACCATACCAAATCCATCCCTCTAATAACTTCAATAAGGTACCACAAAAACAAAACAAAAACTTTGAACTTCATAAGGCCTAAACGGTTGTGTTATGCTAAGAATCCATGAACAAACAAGGCAAGGCTCCACTAGCAAGCAAAGTGTGTTATGCTTAGTGACCTTGAAAAGTGTTTGAGCTTCACAAGGTTAGCAAGTTGTGTTATGCTAAACACATGAACAAAAGGAATGAAAATAAACATGTTCAAATAGATTTTTCTTATCTGTGTAAGGTCTCCTCTTAGGGTACATCATGCCTAATGTCTCCAAGAGAGGACAAGTCAAGCATAAAATATTCAAAACTTAGGGAATGCAATACATAACATCACCACTAAAAGGAAAGTCATATGCCAAGAAAGGTCAAACCTAATGACACCACCAAGAAAAAGACGTATCTCAAGAAGTAAGAAAATCACACAATGAAACATAAGGAATGTCAAAAAATCTAAAAAATTTCCCCACTTTAAAGAAATTACTAACACCATTTGTGTGAAAAATTTACTTTAAAGTAGAAAATAATCAATGCTAACAATAAAGAAGACATGAGAGCTTATTCAGAAAGCCCTATTCCAAGTCATATGTTTCCAAATGAAGCTATGTCATGAAAAAGAAAGAGAGGGGTTTCCCATAAAATTAAATCCCAAATACATAAGGGATCTATAGATTTGGGTTCAATTTTTCTTTGCTACAATGTTCTTATAGAGCTTGAAAACGTCATCATTCCCCAAATACTCACAAAATAGGAAGAATGACACATAGAGAGAGAAAACAAAGAAAAATATTTTAGGTCAACATGGAGGAGACCTAAATGTCTCAATGCCTTACATCATCCCAAAAAGGAAAACATAAGACGGAAGAAAAGATAAATGTTTATGACATATAAAAGAATGTAGATACAAATAGAGGAATGAACATGGAGAGATACATCAAATAGAACAATATGGGGAATCAATTTATGCACATACAATCAAATAAAGAACATTAAAAAGAAAACAAAGATAGGACTAGTAAGGAACATGTGAGTCAACCTATACCAAGCCATTCACATCCCAATCTTGTTTAGTATGTGTGTAAGGTACATAACTAGCCTAAGGGACAACAAAAGTGCTAAACTAGGACAAGGCTATCTAATCCCTTTCCCCCACTAAGTGCAAGGAAAGGATGAGCCAAGATGATTGATGAGAATGAGTTACTTAAAATAAAGAAAATTATTTGCAATGAATGCAAATCATGCAATAGTGAGTATGTTATGATTCTACAACTATCACATGGCAAGGAGCAAAGTTTATGTAATTGCTATCAAACAATTTTACAAATGTTAGGAGGAGAAAAATTACTCAATGCGAACTTTAATGCATGAAACTCATCAATAAGACACCTGCGAGTTCTTTGATATGCACAATAATTTATGTTCTTAGGCTTGTTACTTTTACTAGGAGGTGGCCATGTAATCCACCCTAAATGAAAAAGTTGTTCCATTTTTCATTCAATTTGTGTTTTAGTATGTAGGAATGGAATTTTTTTGAGTTTATAAGCTTTGGATTTATTTCTTGTTTGAGGATCTTGTTGAGGTAGTTTCAAAGGAGGACATAATGAAGGAGGACATTTATATCCTTAGAAGATGTGGAGGACATTTATATCCTTAGAAGATGTGGAGTACATTTATATCCTGAGAAGATGTGGAGGGAGCAAGATCTTGATATCCTAGCCCTTTAGTATCTTCAATTGGGATTTGTTATAAAATTTTGTTAATTTCATGCTCATTAGTTATGTCACATCCTTTCTTAGTTAAGATATTAAAGCCTTGGTCATAAGTCTCTTCTAGATTGATGGGTGTTTTGGTCACTTTATGAATGTAGGATGGATAGGTATGTACTTGGTTAGATGAACTAGGTTCACTCATTTTTGTAGGTTTAGGCTTGGTTTGTGATTCAATTTTAGGATGTAAAAGACCAAACATCTCAAGTTGTGGGATAGTAAGAGTAGTTGTTGCATGGTTCAGGGTAAAATAATGCATTGTTCCCAAGGTTGTTAATGAAAGTGTTTATGAATTCATGCATGTTGTCATCATCTCCTATGATGTCAACTTCATGAGAAAATTCATTAGGAGTCAATTGAGAACGATTAGGTTCTATTGCATTCGGATCATTTCTAGAAACACAACTTGAAACATCAACTAAAGAGATTGAGGACTTCCTTAGTTTACCAATACACATGTCCGTAATGAATATAAATGCAAAGAGATTATCAAATTTTCAGATTTCAAACAAGACAATTTTCCAATTATGCTATGCAAAAACCTAAAAAATGATGTTTTTAAAAATAAATTTTGAATTCACACAATGCATTGAATTTATCAAATGAAGCTCAATATGATCAATTTTAGATAGCATAAATTTTTGAAACTATAACAACAAATCAAGAAAAAACAAAATAGAATACAAAATAGAGATTTTGATGCCCAAAAATATAGGAAAAATCCCTAATCAAGGACTTATTATCCTAGGGGTGAAAGGGTCCTAGTTGAGGGTTTTGAAAAATGAATTTATAAATTTTTGAGTGGATTCCTATGGTTCAAATTTTGGAATAAGACAAGTGATTACAATTTCAATTTTCTGTGAAATTTAACTCTAAATGAAAATGCAAAATAGTGATAAATGACAAAATAGGAGACCTAATTTGATATGCAATTTTGATTTAATTTTCAAATTTAAATTAATGATGATGCAATGTTATGGAAATGATTTACAAAATGACTAAATTTTTTATATTTTCTAGATTTTAAAAGATGCAAAGATGCAATCCTAAAACCCTAAATGAGATGCAAACTAATACAAGTTAAGCATCCCTAAATGAGACTTAATTCAATGCAATGAATGGAAATAGGGTTGGAGTGTGTTAAAGTGGGGGTATACCAAGCCTATCCTCCTTATTTTATTAGAAAAATGATATCCACATAAAGAATTGACTTACAAAACTTAGACGAGTTAAGTCAAGGTGTGAATCTACAGATTTCCATATGACTAAAGGATAGGGGTCAAGGTCAAACAACACTTTGGGGAGAAAAACTAAAAATAGTAAACCAAGACCAAAATGCAATCTAACACTTCAAACAAAAATTTTAAGCTCAATGCTAATAGAACCTAAAATCAAATTGCAAATCAGAGAAGGGCATATCTAAGTGTACCTTTCACCAAAAGTGAGTTTTCAAAGACTAACTAGGACTCATTCATCCAGGTGTGAATGGTTCCACTGTTAGGGATTTTTTTACAACTTTCAGGAGCCTCTAATATAGATCTAAACCTTCCAAAATTTCCAAGTGACAATGTTGAAATGTTAGAAATAAATTTTGTAGATGAGTTTCCATGAGATGAAAACCTTTGTGAGAACCTTTGTGACTTTGTCAACTTCTTCAAATTTTCTCTTTAAAGGATGTTCAATATTTCTTCCACTTAGATTTGCAAACACAATATGAAAGGGAAAATTTTTTTTTTTTTTTGTGAATGGGGGTTTTCCTTGATCAAATCTCATTTTGGTAATCAAACCTTGAAATGAACAAAAGAATGAAAAGGGAAAAAAAAATGAACAAAGCTATGTTACCACTCAAAAAACCCTTGAATAAACCTTGGAATAAATGTTTGGAACTTGTATGAAATGAATTCAATGGATTTGGACCTGATGCAGGAGAATCCAAGGTAAAGAGTAATCCTACATCATCATTTTGTGTTTTTTTGCCAACTAAGGGCTGGCATGTTCTATCGACGAAACCTTGAAATATCAGTGTGACTTCCCTACAAGTCACAATAGCATACCAATGACAACAGTGAGTGAACAATGCATGGATTTACATTGGTAGGAAGACCACCTATCGGTAGAACTATACCAAGTGTTCTAGTGACAAATCAATAATCCTAGCTAGTGGCACATATATCATTGGTAGGAGTGTGTTTAATTGGCGGGATGCTAACTTTGGTCTCCATGATAGACTAGTGGTCATCTTTGGTGGGACACTTGTGTATTGATAGAAGTCTAATGCGAGTCCCTATGATAGGAATTTTTTTGAAGAGAAGCTAACAAATAACATTAGGAGGACTCAGATGTATCAGTAGGATGAGAGAGCGAGTTTCAGCAATGGAGTGATGAGTGATATCAATGTAACATGATGGTTTTGTTGGAAGGAAAGTTGGAGTATGGGTGATAGTTTGATGGTGGTAGATACACAAAGTTAGTTAGTGAAGGTGGATGGCGAAGTGATACTAGGTATTTCACATTGCTATTATGAAATACAAACTCATTGGCCAACTTGTGGGAACTATTGATTATGATGTAATGATTTGGAGACTTTGACTATTGATTGGACAATGCTCGTAAATACGACACAAGGAATAAGGTAGAATTGGACAGTTTGATTGAGATATAAACATGGATGGAATACCTATGTAGTGGAAAGAGGAGAATTTTAGAAGAACATACAATGTGGAACAAAGTGGGAGTTTAGATCTGCAGTCTATAGATGCATGTAAGAAGCCCATAAGATGGCATGCAGTTTGTAATCTCTTTGAGTAATAAAAGGAAATATTTGTTCTCTTCTTGCAACTAGTTATTTTTCTATAAATGTGTTGATATTCTATAGGTAAGGGTTTTAACCTTCATCAAGTTGTATTAGAGTAGGAGTTCTTGAGTTTGTAACAGAGTGCTAAACATGAGGCAATTGTAGCAGGTTCTGTGAGTGTGGGTTGAGAACAAAATGCCTCCAAGAATGGCCCAACATGGTAGAGGTAGAGGTAAAGGTGCTAGAGGTGGAGATCCTCGTAGAGATGAAATCAGATCTGTTAGAAGGTAGATGCAATCCTTGCAAGAATAGGTCCAAAGAGGAAGAGGAGCACAACAAGAGAGAGATGACAATGAAGATGAGACTGAAGAGGAGACAAAAAAGGAAGAATAGGATTAGATAGATCCTAGAGAGCTAAGATTGCTAATAGCAATATCTAGTCTGGGAAAGAAACCAAAGATGGAGGTTTTGACTTTTAGCGGAAGCCTAAATCCAAAAGAATTCATCAGTTGGATCAATGATATGGAAGAATTTTTCAAAATTGAGGAGATTGAAGATCCTCACAAAGTAAATTTTGCAAAGACCAAGTTAAAGGTTCATGTGAGTATATGGTGGAAAGACATCCATCTAGAAAGAGGTAGACAAGGAAAAGATAAAATCTCCAGATGGGACCGAATGGTGGAAAACTTGAAGAAGGAATTCATTCCTGTTGACTGTGAATTAGTGCTACTAAAGAAAATGCAGATTCTAAGACAAGGAATGAGGATAGTGAAAGAATACATTGAGTAATTTCACAAGGTTCTGATTTAGACAGGACACTTAGAGGCGAACCAAGAGAAGGTTGCTTGGTATATCAATGGGCTAAAGCCAAGTATACAGGAGGAATTGGAACTAGTAAGAATGACTACCATTGAGGATGCTTATTAGTTCTCTCTAAAGGTTGAAGAGTGACTAAACAAGAGGTTTGAAAGCAAGCAAAGAGGAGGAAATCAAGGTGGAAAGACTGGTAAACAACCATATGGAGGTCAAGGTGGTGATTATAAGAAAGGTGAAGGATCTAGGACTAGTCAAGATCAATCAAGAGATGAATCACATCAATCTCATGACCATAATAGTGGAGATAAAAGAGGTAGAGGAAGGTGTGGGTGCATACCAGGAAGAGGGGGCTTCAGAGGAACATGTTTCCAATGTGGTGAAGAGGGAAATAGAGCCTATGAGTTCCCACAACACCAACAATATATGAAAAAGAGACAGGAATGCAAGGCACGAGTAGTCCATGTAGATGAAGACACTCGGTTGCTACAATCTGAAGATGCAAAAAAGGGTGAGTCCCTTATTATCAAAAGGGCCTTGGTGAATGAAGAGAAGGAACCTGACAAATGAAAGAATTTTTTTTGGACCCATTCTAAATGTGAAGGAAAGGTTTGTAATGCCATCATTGATGGAAGAAGCACTAGCAATCCAGTGTTGAAGGAAATGGTTGCCAAATTACAACTGGAGAGGAGAAGGAACTTGAGTCTGTATCAGATTGTATAGTTGTAGAAGGGTCAAAGGGTCATGGTCAATGAACAGTGCCTAATAAAATTCAAAATTGGTAACTACCAGGATGAGGTTTTGTGTGATGTGATACCCATGGATGCCTGTCAAATGTTTTTGGGTCAACCATGGTAGTTTGATCGATGAGTAATACACAATGGGCATGTGAACACTTATCCATTAATGAAGGATGAAGTTTGACATAAGTTGAAGCCTCTGAAGGAAGTAGATGAAAAGGTATAAAACAATGCATGAATTTGTTTGATTGACGGATGAAAATTCTTGGAAGGTATGAGACATGAACACGTGTTTTGCATTAATTCCAAGAACCGAAAAGGAAGTTAGGAGTGAAGTTCCTATAGAAGTCCATGGTTTGTTGGATGAATTCTAGAATATTATTTATGATAATGTGCCTAAAGGGTTACCACCCATAAGGAAGATTAGTCATTAGATGGATCTAATTCCTAGAGCCAATTTTCCAAATAAGGGAGCCCATCGAATGACTCTAGCAGAGAGTGAATAGTTTAATAGGAAAGTGCAAGAGTTGTTGTGAAATGGATTGATTAGGGAGAGTTTGAGTCCATGTGCAATACCTGCAGTACTATCAACTAAGAAGGATGGAGAATGGTGAATGTGTACTAATTCAAGAGCCATTAATAAGATTACCATCAAGTATCTATTTCCCTTCCCAAGGATGGATGGCATTATGGATTACCTATGTGGAGCTAAGTAGTTTACAATGATTGATCTAAAGAGTGGTTACCACCAGATTTGAATAAGAGAAGGATACGAATGGGAGACAACTTTCAAGACCAAAGAAGGCCTATATGAGTGATTAGTCATGCCTTTTGGGCTTACCAATGCACCCAACATGTTTATGAGGCTCATGAATGAGGTATTGAAAGAATTTTTGGGTGAGTTTTTCATTTTTTACTTGTATGACATTTTTATTTTTCAGTAAGACATTGGAGGATCACTTGAGACATATCTGAGAATTTTTTGAGAAGTTGAGAGAGGAGAAGTTGTTGATCAACTTGAAAAGTGCAGTTTTGTGAAACGTGAACTAGTGTATCTAGGATTTGTTATCTCAGCAAAGTTTTTGAAAAATGGATCTAGAAAAGGTGAAGGCTATTGTGGAGTGGCCAACACCAAGAAGTGCTACAGAGGTAAGATATTTTCATGGTCTAGCTAGTTTTTACTAGAAGTTCATTAAGCGATTTAGTCATATTTTTGCACCCCTAATTGAAATAATGAGAGAGGATATAAAAGAATTTAGATGGATTACATGAGTGACAAAGAGCCTTGATTTGTTGAAGAAGAAGGTCAAGGAACAACCTATTTTGGCACTCCCAAATATCAATAAAGTGTTTCAGGTAGACTGTGATACAAGTGGCAGCACCATTGGAGCTATTTTACGTCAGGAAGGTAGAACCATTGCCTATTTTAGTGAGAAGTCAAATGATGCAAAGAAGAAATATTTTGTTTATGATAAGGAATTTTATTCCATAGTCTAGGCTTTAAAAAAGTGGAGACATTATTTTTTGCCAAAATAATTTTTTTTGTTTACTAATCATTGGGCTTTACAATATTTGAATAGTCAAGGAAAACTAAATCAAATGAATTTGAAGTGGGTTGAATTTCTATAGAGTTATACATTTGTGTTAAAAAATAGGAGTGGAAGTTCAAATAGAGTTTTAGACACCTTGAGCAGAAGGTAGAATTTGTTAACAAAATTGTAGGTGTAAGTGGTTATGATCAATGAACTCAAAAGTTTGTATTCAGAAGATCCTAATTTTGTAGTAGCTTGGAAAGCTTGCAAGGATCCTATCACATTGGATAGGACAAGCTGGTTGGATTATACCATTCAAGAGGGTATTTTTTTTAGGAGGAACCAATTGTGTATTCCTAGAAGTTCCATGAGAGATAACTTGATCAAAGAGAAGCATAGTGGTGGATTGGTAGGACATTTTGGTCAAGATAAGACCATTTCCATTGTTGGAGAACATTATTATTAGCCACAACTATAGTAGGATATGAAGAATTTCATACAGGGTTGTACAATATGTCAAATGGTGAAGGGCACTAGTTTGAATATTGGACTATATCAACCATTACTAGTCCCTAAGAAGTTTTGGGAGGATATCGACATGGATTTTGTTCCTGGTTTGCCAAGGACGCAATGTGCTCATGACTCCATATTTGTGGTGGTGGAAAAATTATCGAAGATGGAACACTTCATTTTGTGTCATAAGATTAGTGATGTTCATGTTTCTGAATTGTTCTTTAAGGAGGTGGTAAGTGTTAAATAGGCATAGGAAAACTGAGAGGGTGGTGAATCAATTGTCACACAATTTCAAACTTAAAACTTTATCACTTATCAATTCTTCAACCACACTATTCTATTATTAAATGTGAGCATGAAACACAAATAAGAGAAAGAAAATTGACACAATGAACACCAAATTTTTACATGGAAAACCCAATAAGGTAAAAACCACACTAAGGGTTAACTCATAATATAAAGATTATAAAACTAAATACAGAGGCTCACTGCCAAGGGATCATTGCCCAAAAGAGGAATCATTGTCCAAACACAAAGGCTCACTACCTACAAATGACTCATTGTCCAATAGGGAGGCTCACTACCTATAGATACAAAAGAGAACAAAAGATCCACCACAACAATTAAATCACATTCATAGGATTGCATAGACCTTCAACTCATTGCCTTCAACACACTGAAAAACTACTATCACAACTCACTCACACACACTTCTGCTCTTCTAATTTGTAGCTCACTTTTGTCACTTTGCATCACACTGTCATACAAATATTCACAACTCATATTGTTTTTATACCATTCTCAATCTTAGAAGCATTTTCCAACGTCAACCATAAATAACCCATTTCATAATTTCAAATTAGGTCAAAAACTCAAAATTCCCATGGTAGAAAGGAATGAGAGTGGACTAATAAAATTATTTTTCAAGATCAAAAATAACATTCTTGAATCAACCGCATGCTTCCTTAATTATTTTATTCTTCGAATGAAGTGTAAACACCAGGTTGGCCAAACCTAATGAAAACACAAATGAACAATGATGTACATGCTTCCCAACATGAAGATGACATGCGAACACCTCAACACGCTTCAATATTCATGAGACTTCATCTCAGACTTCTTCAGATACATTTGCAACAAAACAATATACTTCATACACTGAATACCTTTCGCCAGATCATCTGAACTATGAAAACCCACACTGGAATATAGAAACATAAGTTCTAAATTACCAATCCTCAAACTTCTTTTCCAAAACATAGAGATCACCATCATAAGACACATCCTATATCTGCAAGATCTAAAAAAAACTAGTGGAGGACTATGGAGAAAAAACATTTCTCCTAGTCCACAGAAGATGAAATCTGCCGGTAGAACACATGTACCAGTGGACACAAATTTCGCATACCATCTCACTAGAAGTTGAAACTCATAATATATCACCATAAAATCACTATAATGAAAGCTTTAGAACTGCACAGGCATCAGATCAACATAGAAGAAATGTAGAGCACATACCAGACCACAATCTAAACACATTCATCACTCTAACTTTTCTTCTTTATTAATTTTCTCAAAAGAACTTGGAAACTCATCAACACAACACATCTACAACCATATAAGATTGCTCCATGTACTCACAACATCTCAACAACATCTCAACTATACATGTACAATTTGCAACATACTAAACAATGTTGATATCAATGACAATATCAATGACAACACCTCTAGACTAGCCCATACTTGCAACAATCTCCCCCTTTGTCATTGATGGCAACACATGGTGTGAAAAACCATCAAAGAAAGCAACTTACACAATGATCTGAGAGAAAACCTTCTCTTCTACTGAAACTATTTTTCACATGAATTTCTCTCCCCCTTTGACATCAATGGAAGAGAACAACTAATCTGATTACTTCCCCTTAGGATTATGCCCATCCTACAACAATGAAAACCTTTTCTACTCCTATAGAGTAGACCTATCTATCAGTCTAGATAAATAAATAATCTATGAATTCACTGGACTGATGCACCTTCATGTGCACTTAGTTAGGAGGGAAAATGACCCCCAACCTCTCCCTAAGATGCTCAAAAGTATCCTTCGGAAGATCCTTAGTAAATATGTATGCAATTTGTTCCTTTGTTGTCACATACTCTAGTCTGACCTCATTCTCCATCAATTTTTCTCTCAAAAAATGATACTTGATAGATATGTGTTTTGTTCTTGAATGCATAACTGGGTTCTTCAAAATGTTGATTGCACTTGTATTGTCACAAAAAATATAAATAGGCTCATCACAAACTACTCCAATATCCTTTAGAGTTTTCTTCATCCATAGAACTTGTGTGCAACAAGATGTTGTATTAATATATTCTACCTTGGCTATGGATAAATAAATCGAGTCTTTCTTTTTACTCAACCATGAAAACAATCTTCCACCAAGAAAGAAAGGACCACCACTAGTACTCTTCTGGTCATCTACACATCTGGACCAATCAACATATGGATAAGCATTCAAGATGAAATCATCATTCTTAGGATACCATATTCCATAATCCAGTGTACCATTAAGATATCTAAATATCCTCTCAATAGTTGTGACATGTGATTCTCTAGGATCTACTTCGAATCTAGCAACTAAATACACTACATGCCTAATATATGGTCTAGTAGCAATAAGGTATAGCAGTCCGCTAATAATGGATCTATATTTTCTTTAATCAGTCTTAGAATATTCATCATCCTTACTTAATTTGGATTTGGTTACCATAGGGGTACACTCCAGGTTGGAATCATCCATCCCAAACTTCTTCAATAGCTCTTTTACATATTTAGATTTTGAAATGAATATCCCTTTGTTAGTTTGATTCACTTGTAGACCAAGAAATAAATTCAATTCACCAATCATATACATCTCAAATTCCTTATGCATCTATTTAGAAAACTTTTTACACATGCCTTCATTCCACCAAAAATGATATCATCAACACAAAAAACTACAATCAACATCTTATTACCATGCACTTTGAAGTAGAGATTGCTATCAATAGAACCTTTTTTGAATCCTTGCTTTGTCAAATATCTGTCCAGTATTGCATACCGAGCTTTGGGAGCTTGCTTCAATCCATACAATGCCTTCTTCAATTTACAAACCATGTTTGGTTTATTAGACAATTAAAACCCTTTAGGTTGCTCCATATACACTTCTTCCTCCAACTCACCATTCAAAAATGTTGACTTAACATCCATCTAATATAATTTAAAGTCCTTGTGGGTAGAGAACACTAAAAACATCTTGATAGCTTCCATTCTATCCATAGGGGTGAATGCTTCTTCAAAATCTATTCCTTTAACTTGTGAATATCCTTTGCAAACAAGTCTTGCCTTATTCCTTACTACTCCATTTTCATTTAGCTTGTTTTGGAACACCCATTTTGACCCAATCACATTTTTGTTCACATGCCTAGGGAATATTTCCCATGTCTGATTCTTTTCTATCTGTAGCAATTCCTCTTTCATAGCTCTCATCCAACTTTCATCTCCACATGCTTCTTTTATTGATTTAGGTTCTATCTTAGAAATTAAACACAAATTTACCTTAGTTACAACTCTGCTTCTTGTCTTCACACCTTCACTCTTGTCTCCAAGTATCTGATCTTCCAGATGATTCTTCAGTACATATTTAGGAGTCCTTATAGTAGGTTCCAATTCATTCTCTTCTTCTTTGACTTGTTCTTGTTCTTCTTTCTCTTCTTCTCCCTTCTCCTTATTCTCCTTCAATACATATCCACAAATAGGATCATCAGGTTCAACTTCACTTATCTCAATAGGTTTGTGTATGTCTTCATCAAATTTCACATTAGCACTTTCAATAATCTTCTTTAATCTTTTGTTAAAACATTTTATGCCTTGCTAGTAGTAGAGTATCCAAGAAACATTCCTTCATCACATCTAGCATCAAACTTTCCAATATTTTCATCATCACCTTTAATATAACATCTTCTTCCAAACACCTTAAAATATTTTACATTAGGATTCTTACTAGTCCATAATTCAAAAGGTGTCTTTGTGTTGTTGTGTCTAATCTAAACTCTATTAAGAACATAAATAATAGTATGTATCGCTTCTCTCCAATATACATTTGGTACATTGGACACTTTCATCATAGTTCTAGCAACTTCTTATACTATCCTATTTTCCTTTTCAACTACTCCATTCTACTATGGGGTTCTCAGAGCAGAAAATTATCTTTTATGCCATGCTTCTCACATAATGTAGTAAATTCACTAGAAGTAAATTCACCACCTCTATCAGATCTCAAACACTTTATTTTCAGATTTAATTCATTCTTCAATCTTTCTTTTAATACCTTAAACCTATCCAGAGCCTGAGTATTTTTTCTAAGAAAAGCCACCCATGTCATTTGAGTATAATCATCAATAAGAGACATGAAATATCTATCACCATTTAGGCTTCTAGTCCTTGTCGGACCACATAGATCAGTATGTACCAACTCCATCATGCCAGTAGTAGAATGCTCTTTTCCCTTAAAGTTGCATCTTGTTTGTTTCCCCAGTTGACAGCTTCTATAAATAGCATTAGAAAGTCTTGTGAGTCTAGGTATCCCTCGAACAATCTCCTTTGCACTGATCTTGACTAGGTTAAATCAAAATTCACATGTCCCATTCTCTGGTGCCATAACCAACTTTCACTAATTTGAGATACAAGATAATGACCATCAATTCCCTTCAACTGATAGATGTTTCCATGAATTCTTCTTCCAACAACAATCATATCTCCATTTCTAGATCCTTTTCCAATTTCACAGGTATTATTTTGAAACAAAATTTTAAAGCCATTGCTACAAATCTAACCAACACTTAGAATGTTATTCCTCAAACCCCTCACATAATATACATCATCAGTATTGTGCACTCCATCAAAAATAATTGAACCATTACCACAGATCTTAGCTCCTGAATCATCACCAAACATAACTAAATTGCCATCACATTTTTCAAGTTTAGTGAACTTACTCTTATCTATGGTCATGTGATTTGAACATACACTATCAATTACCCAGTAGTATTCATCCTATCTTGCATGAAAATCAGTAACCAAGGTACCTTCCATCGTATTATTCTTAACCTCAGGAGCCTTCCTACTTACACATCTTCTAGAGTTAGTGGATATAGATTTATTTTCCAAAGCTAAGAATAGGAATTCACTATCATCAACCTCGTTGTCAGATTCATCATCAAAAATACTTGCCTCTTCCTTAACATAATACGACTTCTTATACTTCTTATCCTTCATGTCCTTATCCTTGTTCTTTTTATGTGTAGCCCTATTAAGACATCTCGAAGCATAATGACTGATGTTACCACAACTGAAACATTTAAAGGGTAACATACTTTTATATTTTATGATGCCTTTATTTAATTTCCTGGTGAATTTTTCTTCCAAATCTTCATTAGCGCTATCTAGTTCTTTAATCTTCTAGGCCTTAAATTCCATTTCTATCTTCTCTTCTATCTTGTTGTCTTTCTGGAACTTATCTCAAATTCTTGTAGGGTGTCGAACAATGACTCTAGAGTGTACTTCTTAGGATCATACATTTCTTCAATAACAAAGATCTTGTCATTGTAACATTCTAGTAAAGTTATCAGGATCTTCTCGATTACATCTTCATCTGATAGTTTTCCTCCTTGATTTCTAACTTCATTTGCTGCTAGTTCAACTCTATGAAAGAAACTTGTAAATTCTTCACCATCTTCCATCTTCAGGTTCACAAATCTATGCTTTTCCACAAGCCTCTTTGTCAATTTCACCTTTTCATTTCCTTCATACATGTCTTCCAACTTCTTCCAGACTTCATATGTAGTATCTAGAGAATTAACCTTAACTCGCTCATTTTTAGATAAACCACTACAAATCGCATACTTTGCCACCTCATTTTCTTCATAAGCAGAGATATCAACTACAAAATTAACACCACTAGGCATAGGTGTATAATTCATCTCTATAGCCTTCAAGGTCTTGAAACCAAGTGAGATAATATATCCTCTCATCTAACCCTTCCAATCATTGTAGTCAGTTCTATCGAACATAGGGATCACCAACTTGTGCACTATCAGATCTTCCTTAAGTGGTTAAACTCTATAGAAGGAGCCAAATGCTTAGATACCAATTGTTAAAAAAGTGCAGGAGAACTGAGAGGGGGGGTGAATCAGTTGTCACAGAAGTTAAAACTTAAAAAATTATCACTTATCAATTCTTCAACCATAGTATTATGTTATTAAATGTGAGCATGAAACACAAATAACAGAAATTAAATCAACACAATGAATACCATATTTTTATGTGGAAAACCCAATGAGGGAAAAACCATGGTGAGGGTTAAATCATAATATAAATATTATAAAACTAAATACAAAGGCTCACTACCCAAAAGAGAACTCACTATCCAAATACAAAGGCTCACTACCTACAAAGGACTCACTGTCCAACAACGAGGTTCACTGCCTATAGAAACAAAAGAGAAAAAAAATCCACCACAACAATTAAAGCACATTTGTAGGATTGCAGAAACCTTTAGCTCATTACCTTCAACACACTGAAAAAATGCTCACTTTCATCACTTTGCATCACACTATCATAAAAATCTTTACAAATCTTCTTGATTTTATACCATTCTCAACATTATAAGCATTTTCCAAGGTTGGCCACAAATAAACCATTTCATAAATTCAAATTAGTTCGGCAACTCAAAATTCCCGTGATGGAAAGG
>VDFB02338372.1:11411727-11633222 GCA_007258455.2 Sequoia sempervirens
ATCATTGCATAAAAATCAACTCATCTATGTATAATGTATCATCAACTGTCACACATAATGTAAGAGCAGTAAACAAATTAACCAAGAAACCACACATGATCAAATATAAATCCACCACATAGAGTATCACAGAGTGTCCACAATATCAAAAGTATCAAAAGTATCTAATGAATCAATCAACATGGGAGTATTACATCCTCCCCCCTAGAACATGGCTTACTCCTAGAAGCTAGAGAACAAATAAGGGTAAGCCTCTCTAATGAAAGATGCATCCTCCCAAGTCACCGAAGTCTCATCATTCGGATCCCATTGGATCCACACCTACTCAATATCTCTACCCTTGAGGGTGAGAATTCGATGCTGAAGCACGACCACAGGCTCTAGAGCTAGTTGCCCCTCCTCGACCCACAAAGCATTCCAATCTAGCACATGAGTAACATCAGGATAGTAAGGCCTCAAAACAGAAACATGGAAAACATCGTGAATCCGCGACAGACAAGGTGGCAAGGCTAGGTGGTAGGAAACAAGTCCAATTCTCTCTAACACCTCAAAAGGCCCAATGAAACGGGGTGCCAACTTAGAACCCTTTCCGTAACAGATAGGACTCTTCCATGGGCGCACCCGGAGAAACACACGATCCCCAACTGCAAACTGCCGATCAACACGATGAGCATCTGCATACTTTTTCTACCTATCCTGTGCTGCAATAAGATGCTCTCTGATACGTGCCACCTACTGTTCCATATCCCGAAGCATGTCAGGTCCAAGAAGAACCCTATCCTCTAACCGATCCCAGCTCAAAGGGGTACGGCAAGGGCGACCATACAAGGCCTGAAAAGGTGCCATGCCAATGGAGCTATGATAACCATTATTATAGGAAAACTCAACCAAATGTAAATACTCCTCCCAACGAGATTGTTGATCCATAACGTACATGCAGAGCATGTCCTCTAGCACCTGATTAACTCTCTCAGTCTGACCATCAGTCTCCGGATGATAGGCAGAGCTAAAATTTAACTGAGTCCCTAGCGACCACTGCAAGGAAGTCCATAGTGCCGATGTAAACACTGGATCTCAGTCAGATATGATCCTCCGTGGTATACCATGTAATCGAACTATGTCCTCCATAAAAATCCTCGCTACCACAGATGCAGTATAAGATGATCTAATAGGAGAGAAATGAGCTACTTTGGTTAACCTGTCCACAGTGACCATGATTACATCGTGCCGCCTAGAAGACATGGGTAAACCAATGACAAAATCCATAGAAATGATATCCCATTTCCACTCGAGAACAAGATTAGGTTGAAGTAATCCTGCCAGATGATGATGTTCTGCCTTAACCCTCTGGCACTCTAGACATCTAGCTATGAAATCAGCGATATCCCGCTTCATCCCTGACCAAAAATATAATGAACGTAGATCCCCATACATCTTCTTGACTCCCAGATGTGCCGAATAGGGTGCCCTATGGGCTTCAGTCAAAATTAGAGTACGAAGACCCTCAATAGGAGGTACATACATACGTCCTAAATAATGAAAAGCACCATCAGAATCCAAGGAATACCTAACAAATTTCCCTTCGAGAGACCGGCCTGACTCAATCTCATACTTCACCTCAGAATACCAACTGTCTGAAGAGAGAGCATGGAGGATTTGACTCCTCAATTCAATTCCAAGAGTCATAGCAGAGATCTCATGCCTATGCCTGCTCAAAGCATCAGCTACCACATTCTCCTTACCCTAGATATATTTCACTTCAAAATCATACTCGCACAAAAATTCCATCCATCTCCTCTGTCTAGCATTCAGATTTGGCTACGTAAATATGTATTGTAGACTGCAATGATCCGTATGCAACTCAAATCGATGCCCCAAGAGAAAATGTCTCCACCTAACCAGAGCATGAACCACTGCGGCCAACTCAAGGTCATGTGTAGGATAGTTCAATTCATGATCTTTAAGTTTCTGGGATTTGTATGCAATCACATGCCCTTCCTGCATCAAGACAGCCCCTAGACCTTCCAAGGAGGCATCAGTACACACCACAAACTCTCCTGCAGTTTTTGGTACTACCAAAATAGGTGCACTTGTCAGTTTCTCCTTAAGAGTCTGAAAAGCCTGCTGACAGACCACAAAAATTTATTCCCTTTTCTCTGGAGAGACGTGATAGGATGTGCAATCCTAGAAAAGCCCTGGACAAACTGTCGATAGTAACCTATAAGTCCCATGAAACTATGAACTTCTGAGACATTAGTAGGTACGGGCCAATCCACAATAGCGTGAATCTTTGCAGGGTCTACAGAGATTCCTTCACCTGAGATGACGTGACCAAGATACTGAACTTCTGTCTTGTAAAAGTCACACTTCGCCAAATTTGCATATAACTGGTTCTCCCTCAAACATTGCAATACCTGCTTGAGATGTTCTTCATGTTCCTCTATAGACCTAGAATAGATCAAAATATCATCGAGGAACACAAGAACAAATCTATCCAAAAAGGTCCTAAACACCCCATTCATCAAACTTATGAATATTGAAGGCGCATTCGTCAACCCGAACGGCATCACTGTGAACTCATAATGTCTGTATCGAGTGCGAAATGTAGTTTTATGAATATCCTACTCTGCAATCCTCAACTGGTGATATCCGGACTTCAGATCAATCTTGGAAAATATCTTTGCCCCTCTTATCTGATCGAAGAGATCATCTATTCTGGGCAGGGGATAACGATTCTTCACTGTTACTTTATTCAGCTATCTATAATCAATGCATAGGCGGAGAGAACCATCCTTCTTCTTCATGAAAATCACGGGTTCTCCCCAAGGAGAGACACTCAGATGGATAAACCCTTTTGTGATCAACTCCTCCAACTGAAGACAGAGTTCCTGAAGTTCCTGCGTGGTCATTCGGTACGGAGCCCGAGAGATAGGCTCAGCTCCAGGTACTAGGTCTATACGAAAATCTACATCCCGCTTAGGCGGCATTCCAGGAATCTCACTCGGAAACACATCAGCGAACCCCTTAAGAAGAGGATAATCATCCAATGATTTTTCTCGACTATCATCAGTTTCGAGATCATGCAATGCTACTGCAAAGAGCTGACAACCCTGACGGAACAACCGCTTTAACTGCATGGCAGAGATCATCCGCAAAGAAATAGGCCTCTAAGTGCCCACGATCTCCACCTCCTTTCCAGAATCATCGGTACACCGCACTGCCTTATGACGATAATCCAACAAAGCATGATGTGAACACAACCAATCAATTCCCAAGACTATATCATATGAGCCCAGGGGTAAGATCCAAAGGTCCAGCTGGGTTGAAAAAGCTCCCAAATCTAACTTACAACCCTGAACAAACTCTTCTACATGAACTTTCGACCCTGAGGCTAGCTCAACCTGCCAAGTCATGCCTTGCCTAGATGCCACCAAACCACATCGCTCCACAATGAAAGGAGATATAAACGAATTAGAAGCACCAAAATCAAAAAGTATGGAGACTTTAGTACCCTTCAACACACCTAATGTTTCGATCACAGTACCCTGATGCTCAGCCTGCCGATTATCTACTGCTGCAAAAACCCGATGAGATCTCCCTGCATCACCTACTATAGGTTCTGAAATAGCTGGCCTCTGAATAAATTCTACAGTAGTCTTCTGTGGACACTGTCTGGCAATATGCCCTTGCTGCCCACATGAAAAACAACCTGTTCCTCTACCAAAGCCTCTAACCCTAGAAGGTGCATTTGACTGTTGAAAGCTACCTCTGGATGGTGCCGACTGTGCACTTTGTGTAGGCTGCACAGAACGATCAGGTTTATCTCGCTGCCAACTACGAATCTTCCTGCCCTAAAACCTGTCCCTCTGCTGAGACTGTGATTTATTATACTTGGGTTGAGACTACTGCTGGTGTGAACCACCCTTAGATGGTGTCTGAAAGTTCTTAGAAGACCCTGCAAACTGAGACTGCCCACCTCTAGAACCTGTACCTGGTGCCGGAGCACTGCCAATCTGAACTCCAACATGCCCTCCAAGAGCCATAGCCAAGTTTTCCTCTACCAACTAAGCTTTTTCCACTGCCATTTCCATTGTCTTCGGCTCGAAGACTCTCACTCCACCACTGATACGAGCATTCAAGCCCCAAACAAAATGCTGAACAAGCAACCCCTCATCGTGATTAATCCCAGCATATTGCTTGAGTTCGTATAACCGCCGCTCATACTACTCAACGGACATAGACATCTACTTAAGATCATGGAACTCATCGGCTTTGCACTGCCTCCAATGATCAGAGAGAAACCGAGCCCTGAACCTATCCAAGAACAATTCCCATGTAACCATACTAATATCCAGGTGCAACTTCTGTTCTTCCAACCTCCACCAGGTAGAGGCGAAACCTCGCAAATGCATTACTGCACACCTAGCCTTGGTATTTCTACCAAATGGGTGCATTGCGAAGCAACGATCCAAATCTATCAACCAGGTTTCTGCTTCCAAGCCTCCTCCCAAGCCATCGAAGGTAGGAGGGTGAGCTCTCAACAAATCCCTCATATGCCCTGCTATTACTGCATCTTGATCAGCTAGAGCATCCCTGTGCCTTGGGGACCTTTCTCTCTCTCTTTCGATCCGAGACTCTTCCTGAGGCCTAGGTCCCAAATGATCAAGGAGTTCTCCTAGAAGACGTTGTAACTGACCATCCAAACCAGGCTGCCCCTGATTCTGGTCACCAACTGGTGGATTACTTTGAGGATTTGAATTTTCCTCATGTCCCGAACCATGGAGACTCGGTGGGGATGGACTATGATGCCTGACTGCTCGACCACCACCTCGGCCCCCTCTACGGCCATGACCTCTAGCTCGAGGCATGATCCTGCACATAGTTATAGTATGTAAGATCAAAGCTAGCACAAAGGTTGCCTAACGAACACCAACTACCCAAGGAACCCAACGTTAGAAACCTTGGCTCTGATACCAAGTTGTAATGCCCCGCCACGCAACCCCAAAGGAATTAAGTAAAATGCAACCAATTTTTTTTTTTTTTGAACATAGAAGAGAGTAGTAAATAACATAACATAATCATTAATCAAATTGCATAACTTAATCCTTTGAGGAACACGAGGTCGTTACTTAATATAAATAATTACCTAACTATTACATGATCCATAAATTCATCCATTCATAAAGTAATTACATCAGTAACAACAATAGAAAAATGATAGAATAATATCCAAAGTTATAACATCATTATGAATTCTCCTCATAACCAAGTTACAAATAAAGTTCATTGCATCATCATAAGATTACATTACAATAGCACCAAGTGCAAAAATATACAAGACTTTCCCAACTAGGTGGAAATGATACATCAATAAAAAGAATCACATAAATACATAAATCTGGAACCCACGAACAAGAATCCATTGTAACTCAGCACCGTGAAATGAACCTGCATAAAAAGAGAGAATCCCAACGGGGTGCGAAACACGATCCACCCAACCAACCCCATGCTAGGAGTTGCAAGGGAAGGGTTCCCGACCAAGACCAACAGTGCAAAGACTCACAACCAACTAAATGAGTCACACAACACATAAAAACACTCAAATTCAAACCACAAAAATCATCAATACAAGGTAAGAGACCAATTCCAGAGGATTTCCAAGGGATAACATAAACATGAATGTTAGAGGAGAGTGTCATCGCATGGCATAACATGGATTCTCTAGACTACCTATCGCAAGTGCCGCCTTCCATCTAATGATCTGGATTATCCGCATTAACCGAAAGCACTAGGAGCCACCTCCATCTATGGTTATCCGTGCTACCATCTCAAGGAACCGCCCATAGGGTTAGCCTGCGCGATTCGTTGCCTTTCAAAGATAAGGCAATGCAACATGCCAACAACGCCTTTCACCTATTTAGTCTGTGGTAGCAACTAAAGGCGATGAGGCACAATTTCACTTTTTAGTGTGTTATTACCCACCCTTAGTTAATTGTTTTAAATTATCACTTCTTAAATTCACTCTAACAAGGGCTATCCTGGCCCCCCTTTGTGCACCGACCACCCACTTAGAGCCACTCCCTCTAAACACTCAACCACCAAGCAGTGAAATCAGGGATAGTACCACCTAAAGAACTAAATCAAATGATAATCAAAGTGAGGCATGACCATCTCACCAACCACAAGGAAATTCATTCATAGATTGGTATAATCCAACGTATAACCGATCGAATAGCATCAAAAAATCAAATTTAAAATGAAACAAGAGAGCCACATTATCCCACCTCTGGAATCACTCAGGTACCTAACAAGAACATTAAACTTCTAGTTTTCCCAACAAAAGAAATTTCCCCTCATTCATGAAACGATCTAACTCAAAAGAATCATTAACGATAATACAAAGGAACACATCTTATAACATGGAATAATTCATTACACAAAATTTCCATTTAATTAAAAACATCTAATTTAATGCTATGTTTCACCGTTACACTTAACTTCTTAAAAACAACCATATTCAACGAATAAGAACAATATTTGTAAACTAACTTCTTATCATATTACCAAATTAGATTTAACCCGCAACAACAATTACAATTCACATATATAAATCTACCCATCTAGAGATATATATATATATATATATACATTATTAACATTAATATTAATATGCAAATTAAAATCAATCCCGATGCCTTTATATATATATCTATATAGATAAATTTATATATAATGGTATACTGGATCTATTACCTATCGAACTTATAAAGAATAAATCCCATAAAATAAATATGCATATAAATCGAAAAGTTGCACACAATAAAAGACACTGTACACCCTGTGAGTTAAATCCGATACAGCCAAGCCCGATATACTATGAATAAAAAATATTCGCATAAATCTTGAACGCCTATTACTAATCCCCAAAATTATCAAACATCAGGCATACCAAAATTCATTACTGCACAGTGGTATGTACAGCGCAGTGTAACCATGGCGAATTTCATTAGGATACGTTATAACTCGAACTATCACGTAACAACGAAATATACCTTGACATTTGGCGTTCAAAATTTTAACACACTAACACATATCTCATTGAATGACGATTCAACCAACCTGTTAATATGCATTTTGAAACCAAATCTACAATATCTATGACAAAAAGAAAAAGTACGAGCGCGACAGAAGACAATAACATCCCAATAAATATTAAACGCACACAATAATCGATGGAAATAATGCTAGATAAATAATTAACAGTAAAATTCATTGCCCAGTGAATTCCATACAGCAAAAGGAGGATTACACAGTAAACACAATAGCGACAACAGACAGATGCCCCTGTAACCAGCACTTCGCTCTAGAAATGAACAGAGGAGTTTATGCTCACAACTGACGGAAAAGAAAAGAAAACGGGGGAAGAAGGTCGCCGCCGACACACAGAGCAACGAGATCGAGGCAAAAGCAAAGGACGCAGAAATCACTACAGAGGTTAAAACAAACACTAGGGTTTCCTGAATATAACTTATAATGCGTGGATCTCTACACAGTCTTGCGGTGTGGAAGATTCCAACATGGAAATTCTGTATGGAAAGGTGACAAGAAATGAATATGGACATAAGACCAATGGCCCTACCATGTTGAAAGAGTACTACGGTTTTTTTTTAATATAAAAGAAATTAACATGCGAAACCTTGAGAAATCACACAATTCGGAAAAAAATTCCGATACGACTTCCTGTATGCACTTATTACGGGGTAAAGAAAATAAAATATATAAATCAACATATTGTATACTAGACTGGCGTGTGGGCACAAAATTCCAGAAAATAACACAACCAAAGTTCAACCAAAGATAATTTTGTGATTTACGCAATAATACATTATCTTTTACAAAATACAAAAGAACAAATAAATTACAAAAAGCCCAACATTGATCTACATAATTATAAGTATTTATTCAATATAAATGAATTTCATACAAACAATAAAATACATGGTATTGCAACCCAGCCAGTCAGGCAAAAATAAACCCAACTACTCCATTCCATACAATGTTAAAACCTTCAAAAAATTTAGAAAGAAATAAACTTATAAATATATTTGGTAAAACCTCTTATTTAACCCTCGTTCATTGGCCTCCCAACTACTTCATTTGTCATGAAATTTCTAGTTCTGGGTAAAACCCAATTACATTTTACCATTCTTTATCAACTACATTTTTTTTTTCCTCAAGTAAATTGCATTAGGGAAATTTAAACCATATTTTCCTTGACTTTAAATGAAGAACTTGCAAAATCTCTCTAGACAGAAATTTTCCAACATAAAATTTAACACAGCCAGAGACTCAAATAGTACAGCCAAATAGAACATAAGCATAATAATTAGATCAAAAATTTCAAGAGGAACCTAGCGTCCTATGGCTGAAGAAGAACTCCCCACATACGCTTTTCTCCTCCTTCACACGCTGGCCCTCTTTCTTACAGCTTCTTTTCCGAAATCAAATTCCCAACCCCCATCCAAGATTGTTCTCTTTAAAGAATACCCCATTCACCTTTACAACGCCCAACTCTTTCTCTTCCGTTCCCATGGAAGATTTACCAAAATAACTAATTTTCTTCTAAATGAAACTCCCGCTTTAATTAATTATTACATATGTTATTTATTTATTTTTAATTACCACCTCCCAATTCTAAATTTTTTTATTAAAACAAGTTTTAATTATTTATTTATTTAATTTTAACAACAACTTCTTTTGTTTTAAATTACTTCCACTTAACTCTAAATTTAATTAAAACAACTTTTATAAATAATTAATTTTTTTTTAATTTAAAATATAATTAAGCCTCAATACATATTAACTCATAATTACAACAAAAAAAATAACTTTAATTTAATCTTTTTAATTCCAACATAATTAAATTAACTATCACCAACATAAATAAATTAAATATATCATTTAAGCTAGGAATAATCAAAATATCAAGACAAAACTCAGATCAACCCATGACTCGACAACCTCATACCAATGACGGACTTGGGTCGAGAAATTCTTCCTTACAACTCCTTTTTAACCACATCGTACCCGTTGGGTATAAATTGGTGCTCGCCCAGTCCTGCCGAAGCAGGTGGAGTCGAGACTTTAATATGCAAATCCTGCAACCAGATAAACGTCAAGTAACAAGTAATCTCCACTGAAACACACTGTGAAAGGAATTAGCGGGGTAGTAGGGCACTCGCAAGCGAGTGGTATTACTCCGTCCTTCCACCATAATATACTAAACATGTCATCGTAAACATAATATCATGAAATCACACTATCAGACATAAATTTAAGAACTTATCATTGCATAATAAATCAAATCATTCTACATATAAAATATCATCAATTGCCACACACATAATGCTAAGAGCAGAAGCAAATCAACCACACATGATCAAATATAAAACCACCACACAGTAGTAATCCACAATATCAAAAGTATCAAGAGTATCTAATGAATCAATCAACATGGGAGTATTATATTCCCCGATTTTAAAAAGCTGGATCCTCGTTTCCACTCCCAAAAGCTCGTGGATCCCAAACCATAATGGGATCCTGTTTCCTCAATGCTGATTTCAATTTTTTGGTTAAGTAAAAAACTTCCACGTTTCGTGGACTCAACTTTGTGCACTTACCCCAAACTTTATGACAACTTCTTCAATTTTTCTCTTCAAAGGATCGTCAATCTTTCTTCCACCTAGATCTACAAACACAACATGAAAGGAAAAACTTTTTTTTTTGGTGAATGGGGGTTCGTCTTGGTCAAACCCCATTTTGGTAATGAAACCTTGAAATGAATAAAAGTATGAAAGAAGGAATGCAGAATGAACAAAGGTATGCTACCAGTTAACAAACCCTTGAATAAACCTTGGAATAAAAGTCAACAAATTGCACGAAATGGCTTCAATGTATGTGGATCTTGAACTTTGAGTCTTGCTTGAAATATTACTTTGAATGCTTGAATTGATCATGAAACCTACATCACGATATTAGCTGTGAAAATATGCATGATGCAAGAAGAATTTGACATGGAAATTGGATCTTGAATGCTAAAATAAAAATATGATAAATCTTCTCTTAAATGCCTTGAAGTTGTCCAAAAATTATCTTGAATTTCTCTTATGAAGTCACATAAAAATTTGAGTTGAAACATAGTGAAATGACTTTATACTTATAGATATGTGTCCTCAATTTCCCAAAATTCAAATATTAGAAGTTGACATTGAATCATAGATTTGAATATGTTAAAATAACACCAAAAAAATAATTTTAATTTAGGTCCTAATGTTTAGGGAGGACCCATTCACCCATGGTTGAATGGGTCCCAGGTCCATAAACCTAGGACACACATTTCTCAATGAGAAGTGTTATGTTTAGGCATTAATGAATGTTGGGTTTCCTCTTTGGAAAATATAATTAGATAGGCTTGGTAAACGAATTAAATGGCCAATTAAGGAGAAATTAAGCTTAATTAATTAAGGGAGCCTTAAATAAGTGTGAAATTGTAAATAAATACATTTTACAACACTAACTTAAGGCACAATTAAGTCCAATTTAACTAGGAGGGCCCAAAAAAGTGTGAAAATGTAAAGGGATAATTTTTGTCACTACATTTAGCACCCACTTTAGTGAGAGGATGACCATGCATCAAACTCACACTAAAGTAGACATTCAAAAAATATGTATGCAACAACAACAAGATACTCAATTATATAACATCAAAGACTTAAAGAAAAGGTAAAAATAAAAAGGATGGATCAAGCCTCAACTGTCCAACGTGATGTGGAACATGCCTTGGTTGTTTGTCCAAAAATGTTCACAAGCAGAATCCTAGCTTTCCACTATGCAAACAACACACATTCTCACATAGGCTAATGGAACTCCAACTATCCACTAGGTTAGCCCTGAAGGCTAGAAAATAAGAGAATCTTATTAGGCTCCCATACCATACCAAATCCATCCCTCTAATAACTTCAATAAGGTACCACAAAAACAAAACAAAAACTTTGAACTTCATAAGGCCTAAACGGTTGTGTTATGCTAAGAATCCATGAACAAACAAGGCAAGGCTCCACTAGCAAGCAAAGTGTGTTATGCTTAGTGACCTTGAAAAGTGTTTGAGCTTCACAAGGTTAGCAAGTTGTGTTATGCTAAACACATGAACAAAAGGAATGAAAATAAACATGTTCAAATAGATTTTTCTTATCTGTGTAAGGTCTCCTCTTAGGGTACATCATGCCTAATGTCTCCAAGAGAGGACAAGTCAAGCATAAAATATTCAAAACTTAGGGAATGCAATACATAACATCACCACTAAAAGGAAAGTCATATGCCAAGAAAGGTCAAACCTAATGACACCACCAAGAAAAAGACGTATCTCAAGAAGTAAGAAAATCACACAATGAAACATAAGGAATGTCAAAAAATCTAAAAAATTTCCCCACTTTAAAGAAATTACTAACACCATTTGTGTGAAAAATTTACTTTAAAGTAGAAAATAATCAATGCTAACAATAAAGAAGACATGAGAGCTTATTCAGAAAGCCCTATTCCAAGTCATATGTTTCCAAATGAAGCTATGTCATGAAAAAGAAAGAGAGGGGTTTCCCATAAAATTAAATCCCAAATACATAAGGGATCTATAGATTTGGGTTCAATTTTTCTTTGCTACAATGTTCTTATAGAGCTTGAAAACGTCATCATTCCCCAAATACTCACAAAATAGGAAGAATGACACATAGAGAGAGAAAACAAAGAAAAATATTTTAGGTCAACATGGAGGAGACCTAAATGTCTCAATGCCTTACATCATCCCAAAAAGGAAAACATAAGACGGAAGAAAAGATAAATGTTTATGACATATAAAAGAATGTAGATACAAATAGAGGAATGAACATGGAGAGATACATCAAATAGAACAATATGGGGAATCAATTTATGCACATACAATCAAATAAAGAACATTAAAAAGAAAACAAAGATAGGACTAGTAAGGAACATGTGAGTCAACCTATACCAAGCCATTCACATCCCAATCTTGTTTAGTATGTGTGTAAGGTACATAACTAGCCTAAGGGACAACAAAAGTGCTAAACTAGGACAAGGCTATCTAATCCCTTTCCCCCACTAAGTGCAAGGAAAGGATGAGCCAAGATGATTGATGAGAATGAGTTACTTAAAATAAAGAAAATTATTTGCAATGAATGCAAATCATGCAATAGTGAGTATGTTATGATTCTACAACTATCACATGGCAAGGAGCAAAGTTTATGTAATTGCTATCAAACAATTTTACAAATGTTAGGAGGAGAAAAATTACTCAATGCGAACTTTAATGCATGAAACTCATCAATAAGACACCTGCGAGTTCTTTGATATGCACAATAATTTATGTTCTTAGGCTTGTTACTTTTACTAGGAGGTGGCCATGTAATCCACCCTAAATGAAAAAGTTGTTCCATTTTTCATTCAATTTGTGTTTTAGTATGTAGGAATGGAATTTTTTTGAGTTTATAAGCTTTGGATTTATTTCTTGTTTGAGGATCTTGTTGAGGTAGTTTCAAAGGAGGACATAATGAAGGAGGACATTTATATCCTTAGAAGATGTGGAGGACATTTATATCCTTAGAAGATGTGGAGTACATTTATATCCTGAGAAGATGTGGAGGGAGCAAGATCTTGATATCCTAGCCCTTTAGTATCTTCAATTGGGATTTGTTATAAAATTTTGTTAATTTCATGCTCATTAGTTATGTCACATCCTTTCTTAGTTAAGATATTAAAGCCTTGGTCATAAGTCTCTTCTAGATTGATGGGTGTTTTGGTCACTTTATGAATGTAGGATGGATAGGTATGTACTTGGTTAGATGAACTAGGTTCACTCATTTTTGTAGGTTTAGGCTTGGTTTGTGATTCAATTTTAGGATGTAAAAGACCAAACATCTCAAGTTGTGGGATAGTAAGAGTAGTTGTTGCATGGTTCAGGGTAAAATAATGCATTGTTCCCAAGGTTGTTAATGAAAGTGTTTATGAATTCATGCATGTTGTCATCATCTCCTATGATGTCAACTTCATGAGAAAATTCATTAGGAGTCAATTGAGAACGATTAGGTTCTATTGCATTCGGATCATTTCTAGAAACACAACTTGAAACATCAACTAAAGAGATTGAGGACTTCCTTAGTTTACCAATACACATGTCCGTAATGAATATAAATGCAAAGAGATTATCAAATTTTCAGATTTCAAACAAGACAATTTTCCAATTATGCTATGCAAAAACCTAAAAAATGATGTTTTTAAAAATAAATTTTGAATTCACACAATGCATTGAATTTATCAAATGAAGCTCAATATGATCAATTTTAGATAGCATAAATTTTTGAAACTATAACAACAAATCAAGAAAAAACAAAATAGAATACAAAATAGAGATTTTGATGCCCAAAAATATAGGAAAAATCCCTAATCAAGGACTTATTATCCTAGGGGTGAAAGGGTCCTAGTTGAGGGTTTTGAAAAATGAATTTATAAATTTTTGAGTGGATTCCTATGGTTCAAATTTTGGAATAAGACAAGTGATTACAATTTCAATTTTCTGTGAAATTTAACTCTAAATGAAAATGCAAAATAGTGATAAATGACAAAATAGGAGACCTAATTTGATATGCAATTTTGATTTAATTTTCAAATTTAAATTAATGATGATGCAATGTTATGGAAATGATTTACAAAATGACTAAATTTTTTATATTTTCTAGATTTTAAAAGATGCAAAGATGCAATCCTAAAACCCTAAATGAGATGCAAACTAATACAAGTTAAGCATCCCTAAATGAGACTTAATTCAATGCAATGAATGGAAATAGGGTTGGAGTGTGTTAAAGTGGGGGTATACCAAGCCTATCCTCCTTATTTTATTAGAAAAATGATATCCACATAAAGAATTGACTTACAAAACTTAGACGAGTTAAGTCAAGGTGTGAATCTACAGATTTCCATATGACTAAAGGATAGGGGTCAAGGTCAAACAACACTTTGGGGAGAAAAACTAAAAATAGTAAACCAAGACCAAAATGCAATCTAACACTTCAAACAAAAATTTTAAGCTCAATGCTAATAGAACCTAAAATCAAATTGCAAATCAGAGAAGGGCATATCTAAGTGTACCTTTCACCAAAAGTGAGTTTTCAAAGACTAACTAGGACTCATTCATCCAGGTGTGAATGGTTCCACTGTTAGGGATTTTTTTACAACTTTCAGGAGCCTCTAATATAGATCTAAACCTTCCAAAATTTCCAAGTGACAATGTTGAAATGTTAGAAATAAATTTTGTAGATGAGTTTCCATGAGATGAAAACCTTTGTGAGAACCTTTGTGACTTTGTCAACTTCTTCAAATTTTCTCTTTAAAGGATGTTCAATATTTCTTCCACTTAGATTTGCAAACACAATATGAAAGGGAAAATTTTTTTTTTTTTGTGAATGGGGGTTTTCCTTGATCAAATCTCATTTTGGTAATCAAACCTTGAAATGAACAAAAGAATGAAAAGGGAAAAAAAAATGAACAAAGCTATGTTACCACTCAAAAAACCCTTGAATAAACCTTGGAATAAATGTTTGGAACTTGTATGAAATGAATTCAATGGATTTGGACCTGATGCAGGAGAATCCAAGGTAAAGAGTAATCCTACATCATCATTTTGTGTTTTTTTGCCAACTAAGGGCTGGCATGTTCTATCGACGAAACCTTGAAATATCAGTGTGACTTCCCTACAAGTCACAATAGCATACCAATGACAACAGTGAGTGAACAATGCATGGATTTACATTGGTAGGAAGACCACCTATCGGTAGAACTATACCAAGTGTTCTAGTGACAAATCAATAATCCTAGCTAGTGGCACATATATCATTGGTAGGAGTGTGTTTAATTGGCGGGATGCTAACTTTGGTCTCCATGATAGACTAGTGGTCATCTTTGGTGGGACACTTGTGTATTGATAGAAGTCTAATGCGAGTCCCTATGATAGGAATTTTTTTGAAGAGAAGCTAACAAATAACATTAGGAGGACTCAGATGTATCAGTAGGATGAGAGAGCGAGTTTCAGCAATGGAGTGATGAGTGATATCAATGTAACATGATGGTTTTGTTGGAAGGAAAGTTGGAGTATGGGTGATAGTTTGATGGTGGTAGATACACAAAGTTAGTTAGTGAAGGTGGATGGCGAAGTGATACTAGGTATTTCACATTGCTATTATGAAATACAAACTCATTGGCCAACTTGTGGGAACTATTGATTATGATGTAATGATTTGGAGACTTTGACTATTGATTGGACAATGCTCGTAAATACGACACAAGGAATAAGGTAGAATTGGACAGTTTGATTGAGATATAAACATGGATGGAATACCTATGTAGTGGAAAGAGGAGAATTTTAGAAGAACATACAATGTGGAACAAAGTGGGAGTTTAGATCTGCAGTCTATAGATGCATGTAAGAAGCCCATAAGATGGCATGCAGTTTGTAATCTCTTTGAGTAATAAAAGGAAATATTTGTTCTCTTCTTGCAACTAGTTATTTTTCTATAAATGTGTTGATATTCTATAGGTAAGGGTTTTAACCTTCATCAAGTTGTATTAGAGTAGGAGTTCTTGAGTTTGTAACAGAGTGCTAAACATGAGGCAATTGTAGCAGGTTCTGTGAGTGTGGGTTGAGAACAAAATGCCTCCAAGAATGGCCCAACATGGTAGAGGTAGAGGTAAAGGTGCTAGAGGTGGAGATCCTCGTAGAGATGAAATCAGATCTGTTAGAAGGTAGATGCAATCCTTGCAAGAATAGGTCCAAAGAGGAAGAGGAGCACAACAAGAGAGAGATGACAATGAAGATGAGACTGAAGAGGAGACAAAAAAGGAAGAATAGGATTAGATAGATCCTAGAGAGCTAAGATTGCTAATAGCAATATCTAGTCTGGGAAAGAAACCAAAGATGGAGGTTTTGACTTTTAGCGGAAGCCTAAATCCAAAAGAATTCATCAGTTGGATCAATGATATGGAAGAATTTTTCAAAATTGAGGAGATTGAAGATCCTCACAAAGTAAATTTTGCAAAGACCAAGTTAAAGGTTCATGTGAGTATATGGTGGAAAGACATCCATCTAGAAAGAGGTAGACAAGGAAAAGATAAAATCTCCAGATGGGACCGAATGGTGGAAAACTTGAAGAAGGAATTCATTCCTGTTGACTGTGAATTAGTGCTACTAAAGAAAATGCAGATTCTAAGACAAGGAATGAGGATAGTGAAAGAATACATTGAGTAATTTCACAAGGTTCTGATTTAGACAGGACACTTAGAGGCGAACCAAGAGAAGGTTGCTTGGTATATCAATGGGCTAAAGCCAAGTATACAGGAGGAATTGGAACTAGTAAGAATGACTACCATTGAGGATGCTTATTAGTTCTCTCTAAAGGTTGAAGAGTGACTAAACAAGAGGTTTGAAAGCAAGCAAAGAGGAGGAAATCAAGGTGGAAAGACTGGTAAACAACCATATGGAGGTCAAGGTGGTGATTATAAGAAAGGTGAAGGATCTAGGACTAGTCAAGATCAATCAAGAGATGAATCACATCAATCTCATGACCATAATAGTGGAGATAAAAGAGGTAGAGGAAGGTGTGGGTGCATACCAGGAAGAGGGGGCTTCAGAGGAACATGTTTCCAATGTGGTGAAGAGGGAAATAGAGCCTATGAGTTCCCACAACACCAACAATATATGAAAAAGAGACAGGAATGCAAGGCACGAGTAGTCCATGTAGATGAAGACACTCGGTTGCTACAATCTGAAGATGCAAAAAAGGGTGAGTCCCTTATTATCAAAAGGGCCTTGGTGAATGAAGAGAAGGAACCTGACAAATGAAAGAATTTTTTTTGGACCCATTCTAAATGTGAAGGAAAGGTTTGTAATGCCATCATTGATGGAAGAAGCACTAGCAATCCAGTGTTGAAGGAAATGGTTGCCAAATTACAACTGGAGAGGAGAAGGAACTTGAGTCTGTATCAGATTGTATAGTTGTAGAAGGGTCAAAGGGTCATGGTCAATGAACAGTGCCTAATAAAATTCAAAATTGGTAACTACCAGGATGAGGTTTTGTGTGATGTGATACCCATGGATGCCTGTCAAATGTTTTTGGGTCAACCATGGTAGTTTGATCGATGAGTAATACACAATGGGCATGTGAACACTTATCCATTAATGAAGGATGAAGTTTGACATAAGTTGAAGCCTCTGAAGGAAGTAGATGAAAAGGTATAAAACAATGCATGAATTTGTTTGATTGACGGATGAAAATTCTTGGAAGGTATGAGACATGAACACGTGTTTTGCATTAATTCCAAGAACCGAAAAGGAAGTTAGGAGTGAAGTTCCTATAGAAGTCCATGGTTTGTTGGATGAATTCTAGAATATTATTTATGATAATGTGCCTAAAGGGTTACCACCCATAAGGAAGATTAGTCATTAGATGGATCTAATTCCTAGAGCCAATTTTCCAAATAAGGGAGCCCATCGAATGACTCTAGCAGAGAGTGAATAGTTTAATAGGAAAGTGCAAGAGTTGTTGTGAAATGGATTGATTAGGGAGAGTTTGAGTCCATGTGCAATACCTGCAGTACTATCAACTAAGAAGGATGGAGAATGGTGAATGTGTACTAATTCAAGAGCCATTAATAAGATTACCATCAAGTATCTATTTCCCTTCCCAAGGATGGATGGCATTATGGATTACCTATGTGGAGCTAAGTAGTTTACAATGATTGATCTAAAGAGTGGTTACCACCAGATTTGAATAAGAGAAGGATACGAATGGGAGACAACTTTCAAGACCAAAGAAGGCCTATATGAGTGATTAGTCATGCCTTTTGGGCTTACCAATGCACCCAACATGTTTATGAGGCTCATGAATGAGGTATTGAAAGAATTTTTGGGTGAGTTTTTCATTTTTTACTTGTATGACATTTTTATTTTTCAGTAAGACATTGGAGGATCACTTGAGACATATCTGAGAATTTTTTGAGAAGTTGAGAGAGGAGAAGTTGTTGATCAACTTGAAAAGTGCAGTTTTGTGAAACGTGAACTAGTGTATCTAGGATTTGTTATCTCAGCAAAGTTTTTGAAAAATGGATCTAGAAAAGGTGAAGGCTATTGTGGAGTGGCCAACACCAAGAAGTGCTACAGAGGTAAGATATTTTCATGGTCTAGCTAGTTTTTACTAGAAGTTCATTAAGCGATTTAGTCATATTTTTGCACCCCTAATTGAAATAATGAGAGAGGATATAAAAGAATTTAGATGGATTACATGAGTGACAAAGAGCCTTGATTTGTTGAAGAAGAAGGTCAAGGAACAACCTATTTTGGCACTCCCAAATATCAATAAAGTGTTTCAGGTAGACTGTGATACAAGTGGCAGCACCATTGGAGCTATTTTACGTCAGGAAGGTAGAACCATTGCCTATTTTAGTGAGAAGTCAAATGATGCAAAGAAGAAATATTTTGTTTATGATAAGGAATTTTATTCCATAGTCTAGGCTTTAAAAAAGTGGAGACATTATTTTTTGCCAAAATAATTTTTTTTGTTTACTAATCATTGGGCTTTACAATATTTGAATAGTCAAGGAAAACTAAATCAAATGAATTTGAAGTGGGTTGAATTTCTATAGAGTTATACATTTGTGTTAAAAAATAGGAGTGGAAGTTCAAATAGAGTTTTAGACACCTTGAGCAGAAGGTAGAATTTGTTAACAAAATTGTAGGTGTAAGTGGTTATGATCAATGAACTCAAAAGTTTGTATTCAGAAGATCCTAATTTTGTAGTAGCTTGGAAAGCTTGCAAGGATCCTATCACATTGGATAGGACAAGCTGGTTGGATTATACCATTCAAGAGGGTATTTTTTTTAGGAGGAACCAATTGTGTATTCCTAGAAGTTCCATGAGAGATAACTTGATCAAAGAGAAGCATAGTGGTGGATTGGTAGGACATTTTGGTCAAGATAAGACCATTTCCATTGTTGGAGAACATTATTATTAGCCACAACTATAGTAGGATATGAAGAATTTCATACAGGGTTGTACAATATGTCAAATGGTGAAGGGCACTAGTTTGAATATTGGACTATATCAACCATTACTAGTCCCTAAGAAGTTTTGGGAGGATATCGACATGGATTTTGTTCCTGGTTTGCCAAGGACGCAATGTGCTCATGACTCCATATTTGTGGTGGTGGAAAAATTATCGAAGATGGAACACTTCATTTTGTGTCATAAGATTAGTGATGTTCATGTTTCTGAATTGTTCTTTAAGGAGGTGGTAAGTGTTAAATAGGCATAGGAAAACTGAGAGGGTGGTGAATCAATTGTCACACAATTTCAAACTTAAAACTTTATCACTTATCAATTCTTCAACCACACTATTCTATTATTAAATGTGAGCATGAAACACAAATAAGAGAAAGAAAATTGACACAATGAACACCAAATTTTTACATGGAAAACCCAATAAGGTAAAAACCACACTAAGGGTTAACTCATAATATAAAGATTATAAAACTAAATACAGAGGCTCACTGCCAAGGGATCATTGCCCAAAAGAGGAATCATTGTCCAAACACAAAGGCTCACTACCTACAAATGACTCATTGTCCAATAGGGAGGCTCACTACCTATAGATACAAAAGAGAACAAAAGATCCACCACAACAATTAAATCACATTCATAGGATTGCATAGACCTTCAACTCATTGCCTTCAACACACTGAAAAACTACTATCACAACTCACTCACACACACTTCTGCTCTTCTAATTTGTAGCTCACTTTTGTCACTTTGCATCACACTGTCATACAAATATTCACAACTCATATTGTTTTTATACCATTCTCAATCTTAGAAGCATTTTCCAACGTCAACCATAAATAACCCATTTCATAATTTCAAATTAGGTCAAAAACTCAAAATTCCCATGGTAGAAAGGAATGAGAGTGGACTAATAAAATTATTTTTCAAGATCAAAAATAACATTCTTGAATCAACCGCATGCTTCCTTAATTATTTTATTCTTCGAATGAAGTGTAAACACCAGGTTGGCCAAACCTAATGAAAACACAAATGAACAATGATGTACATGCTTCCCAACATGAAGATGACATGCGAACACCTCAACACGCTTCAATATTCATGAGACTTCATCTCAGACTTCTTCAGATACATTTGCAACAAAACAATATACTTCATACACTGAATACCTTTCGCCAGATCATCTGAACTATGAAAACCCACACTGGAATATAGAAACATAAGTTCTAAATTACCAATCCTCAAACTTCTTTTCCAAAACATAGAGATCACCATCATAAGACACATCCTATATCTGCAAGATCTAAAAAAAACTAGTGGAGGACTATGGAGAAAAAACATTTCTCCTAGTCCACAGAAGATGAAATCTGCCGGTAGAACACATGTACCAGTGGACACAAATTTCGCATACCATCTCACTAGAAGTTGAAACTCATAATATATCACCATAAAATCACTATAATGAAAGCTTTAGAACTGCACAGGCATCAGATCAACATAGAAGAAATGTAGAGCACATACCAGACCACAATCTAAACACATTCATCACTCTAACTTTTCTTCTTTATTAATTTTCTCAAAAGAACTTGGAAACTCATCAACACAACACATCTACAACCATATAAGATTGCTCCATGTACTCACAACATCTCAACAACATCTCAACTATACATGTACAATTTGCAACATACTAAACAATGTTGATATCAATGACAATATCAATGACAACACCTCTAGACTAGCCCATACTTGCAACAATCTCCCCCTTTGTCATTGATGGCAACACATGGTGTGAAAAACCATCAAAGAAAGCAACTTACACAATGATCTGAGAGAAAACCTTCTCTTCTACTGAAACTATTTTTCACATGAATTTCTCTCCCCCTTTGACATCAATGGAAGAGAACAACTAATCTGATTACTTCCCCTTAGGATTATGCCCATCCTACAACAATGAAAACCTTTTCTACTCCTATAGAGTAGACCTATCTATCAGTCTAGATAAATAAATAATCTATGAATTCACTGGACTGATGCACCTTCATGTGCACTTAGTTAGGAGGGAAAATGACCCCCAACCTCTCCCTAAGATGCTCAAAAGTATCCTTCGGAAGATCCTTAGTAAATATGTATGCAATTTGTTCCTTTGTTGTCACATACTCTAGTCTGACCTCATTCTCCATCAATTTTTCTCTCAAAAAATGATACTTGATAGATATGTGTTTTGTTCTTGAATGCATAACTGGGTTCTTCAAAATGTTGATTGCACTTGTATTGTCACAAAAAATATAAATAGGCTCATCACAAACTACTCCAATATCCTTTAGAGTTTTCTTCATCCATAGAACTTGTGTGCAACAAGATGTTGTATTAATATATTCTACCTTGGCTATGGATAAATAAATCGAGTCTTTCTTTTTACTCAACCATGAAAACAATCTTCCACCAAGAAAGAAAGGACCACCACTAGTACTCTTCTGGTCATCTACACATCTGGACCAATCAACATATGGATAAGCATTCAAGATGAAATCATCATTCTTAGGATACCATATTCCATAATCCAGTGTACCATTAAGATATCTAAATATCCTCTCAATAGTTGTGACATGTGATTCTCTAGGATCTACTTCGAATCTAGCAACTAAATACACTACATGCCTAATATATGGTCTAGTAGCAATAAGGTATAGCAGTCCGCTAATAATGGATCTATATTTTCTTTAATCAGTCTTAGAATATTCATCATCCTTACTTAATTTGGATTTGGTTACCATAGGGGTACACTCCAGGTTGGAATCATCCATCCCAAACTTCTTCAATAGCTCTTTTACATATTTAGATTTTGAAATGAATATCCCTTTGTTAGTTTGATTCACTTGTAGACCAAGAAATAAATTCAATTCACCAATCATATACATCTCAAATTCCTTATGCATCTATTTAGAAAACTTTTTACACATGCCTTCATTCCACCAAAAATGATATCATCAACACAAAAAACTACAATCAACATCTTATTACCATGCACTTTGAAGTAGAGATTGCTATCAATAGAACCTTTTTTGAATCCTTGCTTTGTCAAATATCTGTCCAGTATTGCATACCGAGCTTTGGGAGCTTGCTTCAATCCATACAATGCCTTCTTCAATTTACAAACCATGTTTGGTTTATTAGACAATTAAAACCCTTTAGGTTGCTCCATATACACTTCTTCCTCCAACTCACCATTCAAAAATGTTGACTTAACATCCATCTAATATAATTTAAAGTCCTTGTGGGTAGAGAACACTAAAAACATCTTGATAGCTTCCATTCTATCCATAGGGGTGAATGCTTCTTCAAAATCTATTCCTTTAACTTGTGAATATCCTTTGCAAACAAGTCTTGCCTTATTCCTTACTACTCCATTTTCATTTAGCTTGTTTTGGAACACCCATTTTGACCCAATCACATTTTTGTTCACATGCCTAGGGAATATTTCCCATGTCTGATTCTTTTCTATCTGTAGCAATTCCTCTTTCATAGCTCTCATCCAACTTTCATCTCCACATGCTTCTTTTATTGATTTAGGTTCTATCTTAGAAATTAAACACAAATTTACCTTAGTTACAACTCTGCTTCTTGTCTTCACACCTTCACTCTTGTCTCCAAGTATCTGATCTTCCAGATGATTCTTCAGTACATATTTAGGAGTCCTTATAGTAGGTTCCAATTCATTCTCTTCTTCTTTGACTTGTTCTTGTTCTTCTTTCTCTTCTTCTCCCTTCTCCTTATTCTCCTTCAATACATATCCACAAATAGGATCATCAGGTTCAACTTCACTTATCTCAATAGGTTTGTGTATGTCTTCATCAAATTTCACATTAGCACTTTCAATAATCTTCTTTAATCTTTTGTTAAAACATTTTATGCCTTGCTAGTAGTAGAGTATCCAAGAAACATTCCTTCATCACATCTAGCATCAAACTTTCCAATATTTTCATCATCACCTTTAATATAACATCTTCTTCCAAACACCTTAAAATATTTTACATTAGGATTCTTACTAGTCCATAATTCAAAAGGTGTCTTTGTGTTGTTGTGTCTAATCTAAACTCTATTAAGAACATAAATAATAGTATGTATCGCTTCTCTCCAATATACATTTGGTACATTGGACACTTTCATCATAGTTCTAGCAACTTCTTATACTATCCTATTTTCCTTTTCAACTACTCCATTCTACTATGGGGTTCTCAGAGCAGAAAATTATCTTTTATGCCATGCTTCTCACATAATGTAGTAAATTCACTAGAAGTAAATTCACCACCTCTATCAGATCTCAAACACTTTATTTTCAGATTTAATTCATTCTTCAATCTTTCTTTTAATACCTTAAACCTATCCAGAGCCTGAGTATTTTTTCTAAGAAAAGCCACCCATGTCATTTGAGTATAATCATCAATAAGAGACATGAAATATCTATCACCATTTAGGCTTCTAGTCCTTGTCGGACCACATAGATCAGTATGTACCAACTCCATCATGCCAGTAGTAGAATGCTCTTTTCCCTTAAAGTTGCATCTTGTTTGTTTCCCCAGTTGACAGCTTCTATAAATAGCATTAGAAAGTCTTGTGAGTCTAGGTATCCCTCGAACAATCTCCTTTGCACTGATCTTGACTAGGTTAAATCAAAATTCACATGTCCCATTCTCTGGTGCCATAACCAACTTTCACTAATTTGAGATACAAGATAATGACCATCAATTCCCTTCAACTGATAGATGTTTCCATGAATTCTTCTTCCAACAACAATCATATCTCCATTTCTAGATCCTTTTCCAATTTCACAGGTATTATTTTGAAACAAAATTTTAAAGCCATTGCTACAAATCTAACCAACACTTAGAATGTTATTCCTCAAACCCCTCACATAATATACATCATCAGTATTGTGCACTCCATCAAAAATAATTGAACCATTACCACAGATCTTAGCTCCTGAATCATCACCAAACATAACTAAATTGCCATCACATTTTTCAAGTTTAGTGAACTTACTCTTATCTATGGTCATGTGATTTGAACATACACTATCAATTACCCAGTAGTATTCATCCTATCTTGCATGAAAATCAGTAACCAAGGTACCTTCCATCGTATTATTCTTAACCTCAGGAGCCTTCCTACTTACACATCTTCTAGAGTTAGTGGATATAGATTTATTTTCCAAAGCTAAGAATAGGAATTCACTATCATCAACCTCGTTGTCAGATTCATCATCAAAAATACTTGCCTCTTCCTTAACATAATACGACTTCTTATACTTCTTATCCTTCATGTCCTTATCCTTGTTCTTTTTATGTGTAGCCCTATTAAGACATCTCGAAGCATAATGACTGATGTTACCACAACTGAAACATTTAAAGGGTAACATACTTTTATATTTTATGATGCCTTTATTTAATTTCCTGGTGAATTTTTCTTCCAAATCTTCATTAGCGCTATCTAGTTCTTTAATCTTCTAGGCCTTAAATTCCATTTCTATCTTCTCTTCTATCTTGTTGTCTTTCTGGAACTTATCTCAAATTCTTGTAGGGTGTCGAACAATGACTCTAGAGTGTACTTCTTAGGATCATACATTTCTTCAATAACAAAGATCTTGTCATTGTAACATTCTAGTAAAGTTATCAGGATCTTCTCGATTACATCTTCATCTGATAGTTTTCCTCCTTGATTTCTAACTTCATTTGCTGCTAGTTCAACTCTATGAAAGAAACTTGTAAATTCTTCACCATCTTCCATCTTCAGGTTCACAAATCTATGCTTTTCCACAAGCCTCTTTGTCAATTTCACCTTTTCATTTCCTTCATACATGTCTTCCAACTTCTTCCAGACTTCATATGTAGTATCTAGAGAATTAACCTTAACTCGCTCATTTTTAGATAAACCACTACAAATCGCATACTTTGCCACCTCATTTTCTTCATAAGCAGAGATATCAACTACAAAATTAACACCACTAGGCATAGGTGTATAATTCATCTCTATAGCCTTCAAGGTCTTGAAACCAAGTGAGATAATATATCCTCTCATCTAACCCTTCCAATCATTGTAGTCAGTTCTATCGAACATAGGGATCACCAACTTGTGCACTATCAGATCTTCCTTAAGTGGTTAAACTCTATAGAAGGAGCCAAATGCTTAGATACCAATTGTTAAAAAAGTGCAGGAGAACTGAGAGGGGGGGTGAATCAGTTGTCACAGAAGTTAAAACTTAAAAAATTATCACTTATCAATTCTTCAACCATAGTATTATGTTATTAAATGTGAGCATGAAACACAAATAACAGAAATTAAATCAACACAATGAATACCATATTTTTATGTGGAAAACCCAATGAGGGAAAAACCATGGTGAGGGTTAAATCATAATATAAATATTATAAAACTAAATACAAAGGCTCACTACCCAAAAGAGAACTCACTATCCAAATACAAAGGCTCACTACCTACAAAGGACTCACTGTCCAACAACGAGGTTCACTGCCTATAGAAACAAAAGAGAAAAAAAATCCACCACAACAATTAAAGCACATTTGTAGGATTGCAGAAACCTTTAGCTCATTACCTTCAACACACTGAAAAAATGCTCACTTTCATCACTTTGCATCACACTATCATAAAAATCTTTACAAATCTTCTTGATTTTATACCATTCTCAACATTATAAGCATTTTCCAAGGTTGGCCACAAATAAACCATTTCATAAATTCAAATTAGTTCGGCAACTCAAAATTCCCGTGATGGAAAGGAATAACAGTGGGCCAATAAAATTATTTTTCAAGATCAAAAATAACATTCTGGAATCAACCACACACTTCCTTACTTAGTTTTTATTCTTCTAATGAAGTGTAAACACTAGGTTGGCCAAACCTAATGTAAAAAAAAATTAACAATGATGCACATGCTTTCCAACACAAAGATGACATATAGACACCTCAACACACTTAAATATTCATGAGACTTCATCTCAGACTTCTTTAGATACATCCACAACAAAACAATATAATTCATACACTGAATACCTTTCACTAGATCATCTAAACTATAAAAACCTACATTAGTATATAGAAACATGAGTTCCAGATTACCAATATTCAACCTTCTTTTCCAAACCACAAAGATCATGATCCTAAGACACATCCTAGATCTGCAAGATCTGAAACAAACTAGTGGGGGACTGTAGAGTAGAAACATTTCTCCCAGTCCATAGAAGATCAACTCTACCGGTAGAACACATGTACCAGTGGACAAAAATTTCACATACCATCTCAACAAAAGCGAAAACTTCAGAACCATACAAACATAGGATCAACACAAAAGAAATATAGAGCACATATTAGAGCACAATCTGAACACATTCATCACTCTAACTTCTCTTCTTTATTAATTTTCTCAAAAGCACTTGGAAACTCATCAACACAACACATCTACAATGATATAAGATAGCTCCATTTACTTACAACATCTCAAAAAAATCTCAACTATACATGTACAATCTACAACATATTGAATATTTTTTTCATCACTAGCAACATCAATGACAACACCACCAGACTATCCCATACTTGCAATAGTAAGACTACATGGTATACCCAAGAGCATAGTTTTTGACCAAGATACCAAGTTAGTTGGGTATTTCTGGAGGATGTTGTGGAAGAAGTTAAAAAATGATTTGAAATTTAGCTTAGCACATCATCCATAGACAGATGGGAAAATAGAGGTAGTGATGAACCATAGATTTTTGGGACCCGAATGCTACTTTAACACCTCTAGCCTTTTCACCTAAAAGGAGAGAGATTGGGTCCAAATATGCTAATGGTTTATTCAATTTAGGATGTATGGGATGTGATATGATGTAAATTAAGTTAATCAAATGCAATTGAATCATTGAAATGAGCTAAAATGAATGCAAATGTGTAATTAAAGTTATGTTTGAAAACACACTGTGATATGCAAACAGCTATGTAGAATGAAGAAATTGAAAGAAATATGCAGAACATAAGGTACAAGGGTAAATTTGAGTGCACCTAGATGAAGTAGGATGATTTTGGAGTGTTTTATTTGATGATGAAATTTACTCATTCTTCATAGTGGGACTCATTCACCCAGGGTGGCGAATCAGTCCACCTACTAATGAAAAACTATCGGGAGTTGGTTTCTATCTATTGGGATATGAAATATGAAAAAACTCAACTTTCCAGTCCCAAGTTCACACTCATTAACCACAAGTGGTGAATCATTCCTCTCCCAAATTTCTAAAAAAATATGAGACAACTTTGCAACAGCAAATCTGATAATGTCTGCTTGTCGGGTTGTTGGGGTCAAATATGTAGAAAACACACAAATATCCTTCTCCAAGCTTGAATTTGACTTATGTTGACTTGAAGCACCTAGTTGACATGAAAATAAATCTTCAACACCTAACCTGTCAAATTTGCAAACAAAGGAAAATCCTTGACGTCACAAATTTGAAGTAATGTTCATGGCAGCTTCAAAGTGCTTGAATAGTGCTTGAAATGATGTAGAATGATTTAATGCTTGAGATTGCTTGAATATGATATCTGAATGTTGGAGGATGTAAAATGAGATGAAAAATACTTATTTATACAATTCTTGTGCCTTAGTATCTGTTCATATCTCATCACAAACCGACATCAAGTGAATTTGAATACAATCCTGATAGGAAATTTGAAATATTTTGAATTGGGGCCAAGGGGGACTCATTCACCACCCTTGGTGAATGGGTCCCACCTAGGACCTAAAGTTGTGTGTCAGGAAAAATGTTGTGTTTAATGTTATTTTTTGGGATAACATCCAAAAATGCACTCAATATAAGCATATGAGGGCATAAAGGGACAAAATAAAGCATGAGAAAGGTGTAAATAGTGAGGATGTGCCTAGAAAAGTCTAAAATCTTGTTACAAGACTTTCAAACACTTCAAAATAGGACTTGTTTATGAGGAAAAAGGTGATTTTTAGATGAAATGTATTAAATAGATTCTAGAAGAATGTAGAAATGTCTTACAACACTTCACAACACCTTCATAAGATCTCATTCTTTTAATTTTAGTACCTAAATAAGCATGTTCAAGCCATGATACATCATAAAATCAAATTAACATAGTTCCAACACCATGAAAGAAGACCTAAAAGGCCATGGAAATGACAAGGGGCCATTTCTCTATGGAACATATAGCCTCCACTTTAGTGAGAGGATGAACCTACTTCAAACTCACACTAAAGTAGCCATGAACATTGAGGGGAGGGTTCAAATGCACTTACATTAGCAAGATGGAATACAATGAGCAAGAGGGATGTTCAAGCCCCTAGGATGAAGATCCCATGTAAAAATAAACATAAGAACAAAGGAACACACAAGTGTTGAGAATAATTGAATGAAGGTTCGATCATCAATCCGACTAGTTGTGAAAAGAGATCTAGGATGATTGTTTGAAAAAGAGAATGTGTACTCACTTTTGGGCCACATAACTTCAGGCTATCTGTAGGGTGAGAATTCCCAAAAAGTAAGATACATACGCTAGTTGGTATGCACTCACAAACACAAAGCTGACTATGGGGAAAAGTCATGCCAAGCTTCTTGCTCAACCATGCTAAAGCTATACATGTTTGATAACTTTAACAAGGTGCCACAAAGAAAAAATCCATGAAAAAAAAGAAAAGGGTACCACAATCACGCAAGTTGAATTATGCAAGGTGGCAAAATGTAAAAATTCAAAACTGTAAAAGTGTAAAAATGTAAGAGAAGTTTGAAGGAGTCTCATTTAGTTTATGCAAGGTCAGTCACTTAGGGAACATTGTATCTAATGTATCCAAGAGAGGACCAATCGAAGAATAGTATATTCACAACTTAGGCAATGCAGTGTGTCGCATCAAACCACAAAGATGAATGTAATATGTTGAGATAGATCACACTTATGAAGTACATCACACCTAATTTCATCCACAAAGTGATAAACGCTTCAGCTAAACGACAAGGCTTCGCTATGAACCAAGAATGCATATGAATTAAAAGTAATGTATGCCCCCCAATTTAAAGGAATTGCTACACATCATTATGTGAGAAATGACTTTAAAGTAGAAAGAGAAAGAAAATAAAAATAAAACAAGACATGAGAGCCAACTTGGAAAGCCCTATGCCAAGTCATATGGTTCAAAGTTAGGCTACATCATGTCAAGGATAAATGAAAAATAAAGAAAGGGAGATGTCCCCCAGAAAAGAAAACAAACCAAACACATAAGGGATCTATGGATTTGGGGTCAGTATGTTTGTTGCTGCAATGTTGTTGATTTAAAGAGCTCATAATTGTCATCATTCCCCAAAGTACATAGAACTGGAAGAATGACATGTAAAGAGAGAAAAAACAAAAGAAAACAAAGTCTATTTTGAGTCAACATGGAAGAGACATTGTAGTCTCGACACTTTGCATCATCCCCAAAAGGAAAACACAAGAGAAAATAAAATGAAGAAGAAAAGTGAAAAAGCTTTTAGGTCAACATGAAGGAGACATTTCGGTCTCAATGCCTTGCATCATCCCCAAAAGGAAAAACACAAGAAAAAGACAAAGAAAAAACAAAGGGATAAATGGGTTGGGTCAACATGGAAGAGACCTAGAATGTCTCTACGCTTTGCATCATCCCCAAAAGGAAAACACAAAACAAAAAGAAAAGGACCTTTGTGGGTCAACATTGAAGAGGCATAGGGTGTCTCTACACTTTGCGTCATCCCCAAAAGGAAAACACAAAACAAAAAGAGAAAAATACAAGGACCTTTGTGGGTCAACATGGAAGAGACATAGGGTGTCTATATGCTTTGCATCATCCCCAAAAGGAAAACACAAAACAAAAAGAGAAAAAGACAAGGTACAACAAATAGAAGAATAGAGGTAAGAATAGAAGAAGTGTACAAAGAGAGAGAAAATCAAACACATGATACAGGAGAACAAGATACAAACATGAAAAGAAAAATAAAAAGGAAGAAGTAATACAAATGTAAGTGAACCATTAACTAAGTTATTAGTTTCTCAATCTTAAAGAGATAAGTGAAAAAGGAATAACATAGTTAAGGGATAAGGTAAAATGCATCACAAGGCCAAGGCTAGCAATTTCTTACTTTCCAAAAAGTGTAAAGGTAAGAATGAGCTGAGATGGTTGATGGAAAAAGAATCATGCAATAGTGAGAATAAGAAATTCTACAACTATGGCATGATAATGGGAGTTGATTATGTTTAAGCTATGAGGGGGAAACAATCGATAGCAATGAAGTGATACTTTTCCAGTATTTCCTTCAATGTCTGACATTCTTCAGTGTGGTGTCCAAGAAGGCAATGATATTTGCAAAAAGGGATGTTAGAGTCTTGGGTATGTGCAGGATCATGATGGGCTAAAAAGTGGCACTATGATGGGTATGTGGCAGACAACTACATTTTTACCCAAAATTGATGAAATGAAAAGGGTTTGTAAAGGAGATTCTCAACTTTCCACCAATATAAATTATGTTTTACTATGAATTTGATAAGTAATTATTATTCATTTTTTATTCAAATTACAACTAAAGTCCTAATTGATAGACTGATTGAAAAAAAAAAATAGCTTTCAAACAATATCACATTTTTTGAGTCCAAAATATGTGTCACATTCTATGCTTTGTATAGTATAAGATTAAAAAAAGAAAAAATAAATTTCATGAAGTTTTGACCAAGTTAAGGTGGTCAGACATATGAGTTCTTATACTTTTTAAAAAGTTGTAATAAAAATTCATAATTAATTATTTAACTGGAAAAACATTACAAAAATATATACATCACATCAGGGCATGAGTCCTCTACTTATATCTAAAATCTTATAAAAAAATATTATCATTTTATTGTGGTTACGATGGTTAGACGGACACCTACTTATTTTCTCCCTGAAATTTAAGTACCACTGCATTGAAATTTCAAATTTTCACTGGAAATAGATTTTTTCTTTTTTTAAACAAACCTAGTAGTTTAGAAACTACATTAAATTTGCTATAGATTATATTCTTACATATTTCTGAAATAATACAGATAACTTATTCAAATTTTTACATAAAGTTGCCTAACTCTAATTTTTTAAATTTTTTTGCCACTTAAGGGCTTGTTTTTTCCATGATGATCCTGAACATACCCTCCTTAGGATGAATAACCAACCTATTCACAGGTGGTAAAAGTATAAGACCTTTGTTTAAGAGAAATTGAAGTCTCCTTTCACATTTAGGTGGAGGAACTATAGGAAAATTAATCTTATTGAGTTTGTAAGGTCATTTCTATTTGCTAGATTCTCTTTGTTCATGAATAGGAGGAAAAGGACCCATCGGGATCCTAACATCCTTATAATTATAAGGAGATAAAGTTTGTTCATGTGGAAGAAAAATATTTAAATTAGGAGGATAATTCAAGATGACTGTTCCAACATCCAAAATTCTCCTAGGATGAAGACGATGTCTCGTAGGATGAGAAGGATCTTGATATCCTAATCCTATTGTGTTGGATTCAGTGGATTGTTGTTCAAGAAGTTTATGGATGTCATGTTCATGTTTTGTGTCACAACCTTGTTTACTCAAAATAGTAAAGCCTTTACCATATGTGTCCTTAAGGTTGATAGGATTGTTTGTGACTATATGCTCATAGAATGGGTGGGATTGTGTTGGTTGAGAGGAACTATGTCCACTTGAGGGAGGAAGCTTAGGTCCTATATTGACTTATGGATGTAAATATGCAAAGTGATCAAGAGGTACAATAATGGGAAGATCTTGTGATCTCATGTATGGGTAAAAAGTTGTATTGGCTTCAAGGTTTTCAAAGAAATCATTGTAGAACTTATTCATACTAACATCATCTTTTCCAATGATGTCAACATCATGAGGAGGAAAATCATGAGGAGTTGAAGGAGAATTAGTTTGTTCAAGGTCATTAGGGTCACAACCAAAAGCACAATTTGACATGTCTACCAATGATTTTAAAGAAGTCCATAATTTATTGAAAGAATATTCCATGATGCAAATAAAATAAAGTGTAATTACGGATGTAAAAAAAAGAATCTATAAATGAAAATAGAATGCAGGAACAAGAAGTTGTAATGCAAACAAATGGTAATAGAATTTCAGAAATGCTAATGAAAATGTACGAAAGGACTGATTCGCCCTGGGTGGCAAATGAGTCCCAGTATGAATTTTTTTTTTATAGTGTTTTTCATATTTTTAAGAATGATTTAAATGATCTACAGTATGCAATTTCAAATGTATAATATATAATTTTAAGTTTTTCAATATGATGCAATGCAAAAATGTAAGCTGTATGAAGTTTTCACTAATGCAATATGAAAGATTCTTAAAATGCAATAACAAAGCTATGGGCTAATTGAATGTTAATGAAAATTTAGACTACAATGCAATGAATAAAAATTGTTCAATATTTGCATTCACCAAAATGAACCATAGATTTTTGGGACCAGAATGCTACTCTAGCACTTCTAGGGTTTTCACCTAAAATGAGAGAGATTGGGTCCAAAAATGCTAATGTTTTATTCAATTTAGGATGTCTATGATGTGATATGATGTAAATTAAGTTAACTAAATGCAATTGACTGATTGAAATGAGCTAAAATGAATGCAAATGTGTAATTAAAGATATGTTTGAAAACACATTATGATATGCAAACAACTATGTAGAATGAAGAAATTGAAAGAAATATGCAGAATAGAAGGTACAGGGGTAAATATGAGTGCACCTGGATGAAGTAGGATGATTTTGGAGTGCTTTGGATGTTGATGAAATTTACTAATTTTTCACAGTGGGACTCATTCACCCAAGGTGGTGAATCAGTCCACCTACTGATGAAAAACTATCGGGAGTTGGTTTTTGTCTATCAGGATATGAAATCTGACAAAAATCAAGTTTCCAGTCCTAATGTGGGACTCATTTGCTATAGGTGGTGAATCAGTCCTCTCCAAAATTTCTAAAAAATTAGGAGACAACTCTGCAACACTAGATTTGATAATGTCTGCTTGTTGAGTTGTCGGAGTCAAATCTGCATAAAATAGATAAATATCCTTCTCCAAGCTTGAATTTGACTTATGTTGACTTGAAGCACCTAGTTGACATGAAAATCAATCTTCAACACCTAATAATCTGTCAAATCTGCAAATAAAGGAAAATCCTTAATGTCACAAATATGAAATAATGTCAATGGTAGCTTCAAAGTGCTTGAATAGTGCTTGAAATGATGATGTAAAATGATTTAATGCTTTACATTTCTTGAATATGATATGTGAATGTTGGAGGATGTAAAATGAGATGAAAAAAACTTATTTATACAATTCTTGTGTCTTAGTATCTATTCATACCTCATCACAGGCCACCATCAAGTGAATTTGAATAAAATCCCAGAAGGAAATTTGAAATATTTTGAAATAGGGGCCAAGGAAGACTCATTCACCACCCTTGGCGAATGGGTCCCACCTAGGATCTAAAGTTGTGTGTTGGGAAAAATGTTGGTTTTAATGTTATTTGTCAGGGTAACATCCAAAAATACACTCAATATAAGCATATGAAGGCATAAAGTGACAAAATAGAGCATGAGAAAGGTGTAAATAGTGAGGATGCACATAGAAAAGTATGAAATCTTATTACAAGACTTTACAGAACTTCAAAATAGGACTTGTTGATGAGTAAAAAGGTTATTTTTAGGTGAAATGTATTAAATAAAGTCTAGAAGAATGTAGAAATGTCTTACAACACTTCACAACACCTTCACAAGATGTCGTTCCTTGAATTTTATTACCTAAATAAGCATGTTCAAGCCATGATACATCATAAAATCAAAGCAACATAGTTACAACACCATGAAACAAGACCTAAAAGGCCATGAAAATGACAAGGGGCCATTTTTCTATGACACAAGTGAATATGAGTCTGGAAAACTTATTAAGATGCTTGGTCAATGATAGATCCAAGGGTTGGGATTTGGTTTTGCCACAAGTAGATTTTTTTTACAACAATTTAGTCAATAGAAGCAATGGTAGATCACCATTCTAGATTATGTACAGGAGTAGCCCTGGAACTACTACTAAATTAAGGAAAATGGAAAAGGGAAGAAAGAGTAGTGCTAAAGCTAGGGATTTTGTTGAACATATCAAGAATGTGCACATGGAAGTTAGGAAACATATTCAAAAGATGAATACATAGTATAAGCCTAAGAAAAATTAGAAGAGAAGGTGTAAGGATTTTTCTGTTAGAGATGAAGTAATGGTTCATTTGAGGAAGGAAAGATTCCCAGTTGGTACGTACAATAAGCTAAAGATGAATAAATTTGGACCATGTAAGATTTCAAAGAAAAATGATTCAGGAAATGCATATGAGGTGGAATTGCTGAGTGGAATTCATGTCTCACCTATATTTAACAATTTAGAATTGATAGAGTATCATCAAGGAGATATGGAGCATGAATTGGTAGAGGCATAGTGGAGTGTTCCAACACCTGCAACAAAAAATGAAGAGATTGAAGAGATCCTAGACAGTTGTGTGGGAAGAAGCACCAAGAATAAATAGTATGATGAGTACCTAGCAAAGTGGAAAGGAAGGCCAGTAGAAGATTCAACTTGGTTTTTTGAGTTAGAGGTTAGACATATTGGTTTTCCTCTAACTCCTAAGAAGTGATAGAGTCACTTTTCAAATCTACCCCAGGTGTCTAATGCAAGAGCATCTAGGGCGAAGAGTAATCTTGCATTGTCATTCTATGTTTGTTTCACCAAAAAAGGGATAGCATGTTCTATCAACGAAACCTTCACATATCAGTGTGACTTCCCTACAAGCCTTGATGACAAAAGTGAGTGAATAGTGTATGGAGTTACATCTGTAATAAGACCACCTATCAGAAGAACTATACCTAGTGTTCCAGCAATGGACCGATATCCTTGGCTGGTGGCACATATATCATTAGTGGGAGTGTGTTTCATTGATGAGATGCTAACTTTAGTCTCCCTGATGGACTGATGATCATCTTCAATGGGACACTTGTGTATTGGTAGGAGTCTAATGTGAGTCCCTTAGATAGGCCAATGTTCAAAGATAAGTTAACAAATGACATTAGGAGTACTTGGATGTATTGGAAAGACAAGAGAGTGAGTCTCAACAATGGAGCGATGAGTGATATAGGTGTAACATGATGGTTTCGATGGAAGAAAAGTTGGAGTCTGGGTGATAGTTTGATGGTGGTAGATACACAAAGTTAGTCAACACTGGTGGATGACGAGTTAGATCAAGACATGTGGTAGAGCGATACTAGGTATTTCACATTGTTGTTGTGAAATACAATCTCATTGGATAGCTCGTGAAAACTATTGATTACAATGTAACTCTTTGGAGAATTCAACTGTTGATTAGATGATGATGGTAATCATGACACAAGGCATAAGGCCAACCTAGATAGTTCAATTGAGATATAAAGAGGGATGGAATTCATGTGCAAGGGATAGAGGGGAATGTTAGAAGAAAATACAATGTGGAACAAAGCGAGAGTTTAGATTTACAATCTACAGATGCATGTAAGAAGCCCATAAGATGGCACGCGGTTTGTAATCTCTTCGAGTAATAAAAGGAAATATTTTTTCTCTTCTTGCATCTGGTTGTTCTTTTTTGGTGAGTGTGTTGAGATTCCATAGTTAAGGGGATTACCCTTCATCAGGATATTGAACTTTGAATCTTTCCTAAAATAGTACTTTGAATGCTTGATTTGATCATGAAACCTACAAAAACATATTAGATCCAAAATAATGCATGATGTAAGAAGAATTTGACATGAGAATTGGATATTGAATGCTACAATAAAACTCTAATAAATATTCTCTTGAGTGCCTTGAAGTTCTCCAAAAATTCTCTTGAATTTCTCTTATGGAGTCACATAAAAATCTAGGTGAAACAAAGAGAAATTGTGGACATCGAAAAAGTAACCCTTCTAGTTTTTCTATCTCATTTGGGTTCTCCTTGTGATTTTGGCTTAATTGTGCTTTAATTTAGTGTTGTAATGTGGATAACACATTCACATTGGGTCTTGGGCACTTGTTAACCAAAAATAACTCAAGTGGTAATTTACTTAAGTGTTTTAAAGTGTTGTAACACACTTTCAAACTTTTCTAGGATCTTATTAATATATTTCACCTAAATAACCTCTTTTTATCATTTACCAAGTCTTATTTCAAAGTGTTGAAAAGTATTGTAACAAATTTTCACACTTTTCTAGGCTTGTGATTAATAATTGGACCCTTCTTATACTTTAATTGGCCCCATTTTACATCTACAGGCCTTACTTAAGTGTATTTTAAAAAATAATCCAAATAAATATCATTTAAAATATCTAAATTCTGAAATCCACTTAAAATTCCTTAAGTGGGACCCATTCACCATTAAGGGTGAACGAGTCCCATTTGGCACAAAAATAAAAATAATTTCAAATTTCTAGCAAGTTTTTATTTTCTAAGATCTAAGGTTGGTCTGTGATGTATTTTCATGAATTATTGCATAATCAAGTATAAATATATAGTTTTCTCACTCATTCCACCCCCCAATCATTCAATCAATTAATCAATCCATCACTTAAGCATTCTAAGTATTTAAAGTATCCTCAAGTCTACATTCATTGGAGCTATTACTTGCATGTTTGTAGAATTCTACTTCAAGGGTTTGGTGAGTTATAGAATTATGTTTGTTCATTCATCATTCTCATTTCATATTCCATTTTATTTTCAAGGGTTTAATCACCAACAAGGGGTTTGACCAAGGCAAACCCCTATTCACTAACCCTTAAAAAATTTTCCCTCTCTTTGCATGTGATTTGTAGGTCTAGGTTGCATATTTATCAAAGAGAAATACTGGAAGAGTTGTCAAAAAACTATCAAATTCATTCAAAATGTTCAAAACCCTAGGAGAAGCTTGGAGAACACCTACAGGTTAAATTTGACAATTTCAAATTTGGGAACCTATAAGGAGTAGAAGTGTACACTGAGGGCTATAGATTCCACTTTTGAATTTCTAGAAATCAAGAAGTAAATTGATTCACCATTAGTGGTGAATGATTCCCACTTCTCAGGTTCAAACAATGATTTTTGCAATTCTAAGTACCCAGTTCTCTAAAACCTATTTTGGTAGAATCTTCTTCAAACAAGACTAAGTTGCTAGATGGTGTATGAGTCCAAGTTGGAATTAACAATGAATTCTTCAGGATTCCAGAGCTCCTTTCCATCCTTTTCTAATCTCCATGTGCACACTTTCAATTTCATAAGCTTTTGTTAAAGTGTACTTGCATTTCTAGGTCATTTTGCATATCATAGCGTGTTTTCAAACATCTTGCATTTTCTTAGTTTTGCATTAGTGTTGACCTTCTTTATCAATTTTCAGCCTTGAGGACAATCCCCTTTGACATATTTCAATCTCTTTTGCATTGGAATCTCAAGGGTTTGTTCTTGAGTGTGAACATTGTGAAATCATACTACTCTTCCTTCATTTGCCTTTTGGTGTGAGCAAAGGAAGTTGTGCATTCCATTTCCATTTTCCACATTTTGGTGAACACAACTTTAGAACATTTTAATTTTGAAAATTTCATCCTAGAATTAGTTTTCATTAACATTGCATTAGGCTTTGCATTAGTTAATTGGCATTCTAGAGTTTCAAAGTTACATTAGTGAAAAGTTCATTTAGCTTGTATTATTGCACTTAATTTCATTAAACATCAGTCAAACTCTACATTTTCATATCATATTTGCATCAGAAAATATAAAAAGCATAAAATCCATTTTAAAAATTCTGAAAACTTTCAAAAAAATCATTACCTGGACTCATTCGCCAACCTAGGAAAATCAGTGCAGTTGCATCTTTTCCATTACATTTTCTATCATCTATAGCTCATTTTCTAAGTTTTTCTTTTTTGTTGTTACCTTTCTATTTATGTTTCCAAATTTTTTGTTTCATTAAATTTCTTGCATTTAGTTTAATTTCATTCATCTTTTTCCATCTACAATTTGCATCATGGATATCTATTTTAATAAGATTTGGATTTCATTAAAGTTCTTAGTGGATGTGTCAAGTTGTGCCTTTGGAACTGATCCTAATGACATTGAACTCATTCATGCTCCTTCAAATCCTAACAAATTTCCTCCTCGTGATGTTAAAATCATTGGAGAAGGATGAAAGCATGAATAAGTTCCTAAATGATTTCCTTGACAACCTTGAAGCTAATGCATCCTTTTATCCATCCATGAAACAACAAGACCTCCCTACAATACCACCTCCTAAGATGTTTGGTTACATACATCCTAAAACAAAAGTAGAACCTAAGATCCCTACACAAGGTGAACCTAGTTCTTCTAGAACAAAAAACACTCCACAATTTTATGATAACAAAGTAACAAACAATCCCATCAACCTTGAAGAAACATATGTCAAAGGCTTCACAATTTTGAGAAAACAAGGATGTGATACAACAACTAGACATGGAATTCATAAACTCTTCAATCATAGTCCAATGAAAGAAAACATGAAGGGGTTAGGATATCAAGATCCCTCTCATAACAACAAGCCTACTAGAGAATATATAAGGCTTCATGATGATGGAATGGTGATCTTTTATTCCCCTCCTGACCTAAATATTTTTTTTCCTAGAGAGCAACCCTTGACTGATAACAATGACATGGATGAGAGGATCACTTTGGGTCCTCCTTCAATTCAAGAGAAAGGTGAATCTAGTAAACACAAGAGGCCTCACAAGTTACAAAAACTAAAGTTTTCTCTCCATCCACCACCTAAAAGTGAAAGGAAATTATAAGTACTTTTAAACAAGGAACTAATACTATTACCACCTATGAATAGGTTGGTGATATATCCTAAAGATTCCAAAGTTCCACATTGTGCATATCATTATGTTCTTGGACATAGTAGTGATGAGTGTCATACATTGAAAGAAATACTAAGCAAGTATCATTTCGATGGCAATAATTTATATCTAGTGATCTCATAAAATACTCTCCCACTACTTGTCATGTAATAGTTGTAGAACATTCTCTTCTCACTATTACATGACATTTTCCATCACCTACCTTAGCTCATTCTTTCCTTCCACCCAGTGGGGACAAGAAGTAGCTAGCCTTTTCCTAGTAATGCATTTGATGTTGTCACTTAGCTATGTTAGTCACCTTTTGCTTATACAAATTGAGATTGGGAGGCAAATGACTTGCTCAATAGTTGAATCACATTTTCCTTACTAATCTTTTACATTTTCTTTTTCTTATTTATTTTTCTTTTTTGTGATTGCATGTGCATAATGTGATCCCCATGATGTTCTATTTGATGTTCTCTCTCTTTGTGACATTCTTCTATTTGTACATTCATTCTTCTCTATGTTGTGCATCGCTTTCACCTTTTTATATTTTCTTTTTCTTGTGTTTTCCTTTTGGGGATGATGCAAGGCATTGAGACATCCATGTCTCTTTCATGTTGACCCAAAAGGATTTATTTTTATTTTCTTTTTCCTTTTCTTTTGTCTTTTTCTTGTGTTTTCCTTTTGGGGATGTTGCAAGGCATTGAGACATCTAGGTCTCTTTCATGTTAACCCAAAAGGCCTTTCTTTTTCTTCACCTTTCCTTTTGTCTTTTTCTTGTGTTTTTCCTTTTGGTGATGACACAATGCATTGAGAAATTTGTGTCTCCTTCATGTTGACCCAAAATATTTTCCTTTTATTCCTCCTTTTCTATTTCATTTGTCTTGTGTTTTCCTTCTGGGGATGACGAAAGGCGTCGAGACACCTTATGTCTCTTCCATGTTGACCCAAAAAAAAATTCTTCAATTTTTCTCTCTATGTGTCCTTCTAGTTCTATGTATTTGGGGGATGATGACAGTTCCAAGCTCTCTAAACAACATTGTAGAAAAGAACATACTAACCTAAAATCTATAGACCCCTTATGTGTTTGGTTTTTTCATTTTGGGGGCAACCCTCTTTCTTTTCTTTTTCTCTCACATGATGTAGCTTTACTCAGAAACATATGACTTCGCATAGAGATTTCCAAGTTGGATCTCATGTCTTCTTTGTTTTCATTTTTTCATTTTTCTACTTTAAAGTGGTTTCTCACAACATGGTGCTTAGCAATTCCTTTAAAGAGGGGGCATACATTGGCATTATTCTTTTGCATTTTTCCTTTTTTTTCCTTGGTTCTTAGTGCAACCTTCTTACTTCATATGATGAATTTGTCAATTTGTGGATGACATTGGATGTGATGTCCTTCATGAGTGTGATCTATCTTAGCATATTACATTCATATTAATGGCTTGATCTAACAAACTACATCCACTAAGTTGTAAATTTCTATTCTTTGATTGGTCCTCTCTTGGATACATTCGGCACAATGTTCCCTAAGTTAAGACCTCACATGAACTAAGAAATATTCCTATGAACATTCTTTCAATGTTTCATTTTTCATTTGTTATATGGCCACCTTGCATAACACATCTTGCATTCCTATGGAGCCATCATGTTTGTTCATGAGCTACTAGCATACAAAGTTTTGCTTGTCTCGTGAAGCTCAAAAGACCATTTCTCTTTGTGTGGTGCCTTATTAAAGTATCAAGAGGTATAACCTTGCTATGGTTGAGTGGGAAGCCCATTCTGAGGCATGACTTTCCCCATAGCCACCTACATTTGTGTGAGTGCATACCAACCATGAGTTAATGTTTCTCACCTTATAGGCCTTCTCACCTAGAAAACACCATGAGTTTCGTCACCTCAGAGTGAGTATGCACTTTTTAGACAAACAACCTAGATCTGATCCACATCGTGTTAGAAAAAGGTTGAAGCTTGATCTAATTATTTCTTTTCCTTTTCCTTTTCCTTTTCCTTTTCCTTTTCCTTTTCCTTTTCCTTTTCCTTTTCTCTCTTTCATCTTTGGCATTGTATGCTTGTACCTTTTCATTGTTCTTGATATCTTGTGTGTTCCCTTTGTGCTTATGTTGGTTTGTCATAAGATCTTGATCCTAGGGGATTGATCACCACTCTTGATAATTGTTATCACATCTTACTAGAATTGGTTCATGGGAACCCATCTTGATGCACATTGGTCTACTTTGGTGTGATTTTGAAGTAGGTTCATCCTCTCACTAAAGTGGGGGCTAAATGTGGGCACTGAACAAGTAATGCTTCTACTTTTTCTGTCTCATTTGGGTCTTCCTTGTGATTTTGGCTCAATTGTGCCTTGATTTAGTGTTGTAATGTGGATAACACATTCACGTTAGGTCTTGGTGTTGGATGTGTTGTTGATAAGTGGTTCTAATTTATGTCAAAACTATTAGTATTTGGTGTATTAGAGGTTGCATATGTCGAGGATATTGAGAAAATTGTAAAAGAAAGTGTTCTAGGTTCCCAGTGGAACTATGCAGGTCATGAAGGCATCTTGCTCTCTACATTGAAGTTCAGCTGCTATGGACTAAAGGGTTTATTTTTGAGAGTATCTAGATCATCTACTGGAAGTTTTAGAGGTTCGCATATAGATTTGATCATGTTGTGGTCTAACAGTATTTATGTGGTCTCTTTTAGTGTTCCTAAGTGAAGTTTGTGTGATTCTAGTAATCTCAGTTTCTACAGATGTTTCTCTATTGTTTCTTGATTTTTTGGATGTCTCTAGATCATTTTCTATCTTTGTAGTATGTCCTTATTGATTGGTGTGCTTTTGGTCAAATATTTTTCTTGTGCACATTTGGGTTTTCATGTTCTTGGCCAACATGATGGTGGTAACATGGTGTTGATCCTTGAAATTTTAAATTTGAATGTTTGGCATGCTTGTGAATATTGTTTTGGCTCACATCAATGTTTTGGATAACGGTGTTTAGATCCACATTAAAAATTTAATTGTAAATTTGGGTCAACATTGTAAATATGTTTTATTTTCCTGACCGACTAAGTTGTTGATGAAATCTCATGTAGCATATATATAAGAGTGATTGTTTCATTGGTACAAAGTGTGCTTCATGTGTCGGGTATGCTCCTATGTGTGTATGTGTGAACATCATTCGATTGCAGAAAAAGTGTGAGGAAGATTGAGGGAAGTGTGAAGTAGTTTGAGTGAAAAGTGAAGGAGTTTTCTATGTTTAATTGGAACTGTAATCAAGATTGTGTAGAAGTTATTTTCTCAGTTCATACCCTCTATATTTTAATCCTATTATGTATTGTTGGGTAGTGAGCCCCTTCTATAATTGAGCAGTGAGTTCTAGGCAATGTGCCTAAATGCATGTGCATTCCCCTTTATTGTTTTCATTATACTTTTATCAGGGTATAATATTATAGACTAACATCCATCATGGTTTTTACACTAGTAGGGTTTCCACATAAAAATTCTTGGTGTTATCTATTTCTCTAATGTGTTAATTTCTTATTCATCAGATTAGAGATTAAGTTAATTAAAGTTTGAGAATTTTATTATTTTGTGATTTCTTGCACCTATTTCATTTCTTGCCTCCATAAGGCCATTTGTAAATAGTTTATCTATTTTGTGTATTGAGTCTTATAATAAGGTTTATAAAACCATTTTAGAGGTTTTTGAGTCTTAGTAAGTAATATTTTAAGTCATTTGTCAAATAATGTTTAAAGTTGGTCCATATTGTAAAAATTGTAAAAGTTGCTCAAAAACATTGTCAAGCAACTTGTCAAAAAGTGTCATTAAGGGGTTTTGTCAATAAATTAATCAAAAGGTGGTTGAAAATGGTTAGTTTTGGTTGAAAATGTATAAATAAACCCTCCAAAACTCGAATTGGTGGTTGGAGACATTATTTTTGAAGTTTGATAAATGGAAACCTCAAATTTTGTGCATTTCCTGATTTTTACATTGTTACCAGATTGAAGTTGTGATTTGTACGGCCTGGTATGGACTCAAACAATAGAATATCATATATGGATGGAAATATCTCTGTTTCTAGTTTCCAATTCTTTTTGTCTCATTGAATTTTATCAAGTTTTGTGGAAGATATGATTATTTTGGTGAGACTGCCTATTCTAACAACATTGTGCAGAATTTACAGTATAAAAAGTGTGATGGTACGGAATGTAAAGTATATATTTTGAATCTAAAAAAAATTGTATTTTGTTTCCATATGAATCTAATTTCATTTTCTTCAACTCTCATCAAAATTCATTAAGAATTGAATAAGTTATGAACATTTTTGTGAGGGCAGGTCTGAACCCTACCTAGGGTTTGCAGTTTTGGTAAAAATACAATAACTTTCATTTCAACCATTGGATCCTTATAAGAATTGGAAGAGAAATGTATCACTATGTTTTATTCAATCTCACCAGAGGGATTGGTTTTATTATTCATTTTTTAGAAGTTATTAATGACTGTTCATTACATTAAATTATGGGCTGCCATGGCTATGTTTTCAATGTGATATAGAATGACTAAGAACATGTGTCATATAAAGATTGTTTTGGATTATTATTGAAGTTTGTGAGATGTTTTGTGAATCCTCCTAGCTCTGCATCAAATTGGTATCAGATCCTAGAAAAGATATGGGCTGGTGAATTTTTTTGGTTTTGTGTTGGTGTTTGTGGTTGTGTGTTGTACAGGTTGAGGAAGGAACCTAATTGCCTAGGTGTGGCAAAGTAAAGTGGAAGCAAGGAGAGACTTGCTTGTGGAGATGGATTTGTTGACAAGAGTGGAAAGATATTTGCAGGCTGAGGATTCAAGAAAGAAGGAAAGAGAGGAAAAACAGTTGAGAAAGAAGGAAAGAAAGAAAAGGATAAGGCAAGAGAAGATGGACAAAGAGATTGCTGAGTTGAAGGGAGAATTGAAAAGAATTGAAGAAGAGTTCCAACAATCCATGATGAAGATGGAACAAATGATGAAACAAGATACAAGTTGGCATTTGACATTGAAAAGGAAGATGTTTTGGCCTCTAAATAAGATTATGAAGAAGCAAAGAAAATAAAAGAAGGCAGCAAATGAGACAAAGGTAAAGTTTGAATCTACTATTCAAGTTGAGCAAGGTAAGTTACAAGTTGAGATGCATGATATTCCAATTGTGTTTGAAGATGAAAATGTTGATGTTGAGATTAATGATATGGTTGTTGTTGGTACTCAAGTAGTTGATGAATTTTTTCTTGATGAACAAGTTGAGAAGGTTGTTGATGTTACTAATAACCTTGGTATTGATACTCAAGTTGATGATGATAAAGTTATTGATAACATTGATGTTGATATTCATGATCAAGTTGTTGTTGATAATAAAGTTGTTAATAAAGATGTTGCAGATTTGTTTGCTAATGAGGTATATGAAGGTTTGAAAGAGTATGATGCAGGTTATGGTTATGGTGAAAATTTTGTTTTATGGTACTCTAATGATGAGAATGAAGATATAGATGATGCTACTAAGGTTTATACACAAGAAATAGAGTTTTGGAGCCTAGAAGTTGAGAAGATGATGGAGAAGTGATGGTATAAGAGGAAGAGGAGGAAGGACCAAAGGAAACTTTCCAAGATGAAGGACAAAGTGCAAAGGAATTGGAAGATCAGGAAGAAGACAATTCAAAGGGGCTTGAATTATTTTGCCCTCGGGAGTTTGGTGCAGGAGCACCTATTTGATTTCTTGCCTCCATAAGGCCATTTGTAAATAGTTTATCTATTTTGTGTATTGAGTCTTATAATAAGGTTTATAAAACCATTTTAGAGGTGTTTGAGTCTTATAAGTAATATTTTAAGTCATTTGTCAAATAATGTTTAAAGTTGGTCCATATTGTAAAAATTGTAAAAGTTGCTCAAAAACATTGTCAAGCAACTTGTCAAAAAGTGTCATTAAGGGGTTTTGTCAATAAACTAATCAAAATATAGTTGAAAATGGTTAGTTTTGGTTGAAAATGTATAAATAAACCCTCCAAAACTCGAATTGGTTGTTGGAGACATTATTTTTGAAGTTTGATAAATGGAAACCTCAAATTTTGTGCATTTCCTGATTTTTACATTGTTACCAGATTGAAGTTGTGATTTGTACGGCCTGGTATGGACTCAAACAATAGAGTATCATATATGGATGGAACGATCTCTGTTTCTAGTTTCCAATTATTTTTGTATCATTGAATTTTATCAAGTTTTGTGGAAGATATGATTATTTTGGTGAGACTGCCTATTCTAACAACATTGTGCAGAATTTACAGTATAAAAAGTGTGATGGTACGGAATATAAATTCTATATTTTGAATCTAAAACAAATTGTATTTTGTTTCCATATGAATCTACTTTAATTTTCTTCAACTCTCATCAAAATTCATTAATAATTGAATAAGTTATGAACAATTTTGTGAGGGCAGGTCTGAACCCTACGTAGGGTTTGCAGTTTTGGTAAAAATACAATAACTTTCATTTCAACCATTGGATCCTTATAATAATTGGAAGAGAAGTGTATCACTAAGTTTTCTTCAATCTCACCAGAGGGATTGGTTTTATTATTCATTTTTTAGAAGTTATTAATGACTGTTCATTACATTAAATTATGGGCTGCCATGGCTATGTTTTCAATGTGATATAGAATGACTAAGAACATGTGTCATATAAAGATTGTTTTGGATTATTATTGAAGTTTGTGAGATGTGTTGTGAATCCTCCTAGATCTGCATCATAGGCAATGTGCCTAAATGCATGTGCATTCCCCTTTATTGTTTTCATTATACTTTTATCAGGGTATAATATTATAGACTAACATCCATCATGGTTTTTACCCTAGTAGGGTTTCCACATAAAAATTCTTGGTGTTATCTATTTCTCTAATGTGTTAATTGCTTATTCATCATATTAGAGATTAAGTTAATTAAAGTTTGAGAATTTTATTATTTTGTGACAACTGATTCATCCCCCCTCTCAGTTTTTTTTCCTGTTTTTTCCAAAAAAAATTATCAGAGCAGGTTCCTCTAAAGAAGTCTAAAAGCTTGAGGTGATCTGAGATGGTAACATTCAAGGAAAGTCTTAGATTTGATGGAACTAACTACTCACTATGGAAAGTTAGGATGCAATGTCACCTAAGGTGTATTGGTGAAGCCTACTTGAAGATTACAAAAGATCTATATGTTATTCCTCATAATGGTCCCTCCATTGCTGATGAGATCAAAGATGCTGAAAACAATATCAGGGCTATTGAATCTTTGGTGAGTGCTTTGACAGATTTAGATATGGAAAGTGTGGTAGGATTGCAGAAAGCTCATGAGATTTGGATGAAGCTAGAAACTTTGTATGAAGGAGATGCACAGGTGAAGATGGCTAAGCTACAAAGTTTGAAAGGAAAGTATGAGAATTTTAAGATGGGTGAAGATGAAAATATCACTTCTTTTATGCAAAGAGTAAATGAAATAGTGATGGGTATTACATGTGCCAGTGGTTCTCTGGATTAGGATGAAATTGTAGATAAGATACTCAAATCCTTGCCTCCCTCCTACAAAGTGAAGGGTCAAGCTATTGAAGAGCTTATATCAGTAACAAACATGTCAAGAGACATGATGGTTGGTAAACTTGCTGCTTTTGAATTAAGTGAATTTGGTGAATTTGTTTTGAAGACTAAATCTATATTCAAGGCTACTATATCCAGAAGTAACAAGCAAAGATATGGTCTGAGAGAATGTTCTAGAAAGATATCCAAGTATGATGAAGAATTGAAACAACTTCAAGATAAAGAAAAAGAGGTAGAAGAATTGGAAGCACTGATTGTAAAGAAAGAATGCAGAGGAAAAGGTAATTATGAAGGAGTGTTGCCTATTAAATTTTTTTCTTGTAGTAAAATAGGTAATTTTGCATCAAGATGTCCTGAAAGAGTTCCTAGATCTAATCCTAACAAGTCTAGATTCCAAAATAAATGTTACTTTATTGAAGAAGGAGTGACTTATGATGAGTCTGATAAAGATAATGGAAATGAAGATGAATGGGTTTTCATTGCTACCGTTGAAAATAGTCATGTGGCTACTGAATCTGCTAAAGATGAGAAATCTCTTGTAGCCCGAGTTGAAGAAAAGGATGAGTGTGTTATTGACATTGGATGCTCACATCATATGACTAGTGATAAAAACAAATTTGTAAGTCTAGATAAGTATGATGGTGGTGTTGTAAGATTTGGAGACAACAATGTTGAGGTGATTCATGGAAGAGGTTATATTTTCCTTGATGGTAAGGATAACATTGATGATGTTCTTTATGTTGAAGGCCTAAAGCACAATCTTTTGAGTGTTAGATAGATGGTGTAAAAAGGCTATGATCTACAATTCAAAGATGGAAGATGCAATATATGTGGAAGTTTTGGCAATATGATTGCTACAGGTAGAAAGGAAAAAGGTAGTATTTTTCACCTGAATTCTGCTAGTGGGAGTTGTTTAATTGCTCAAGTAGATGAATGTTGGTTGTGGCATGGGAGGTTGTGTCATGTAGATTTTGATAACATTGTCAAGGTAAGTTCCACTCAAGCAATAAGAGATCTACCTAAGTTAGCGAATTCTACTAACACAATTTGTAAGGAGTGTCAGATGGGTAAATAGAGTAGAGTCTCCTTCCAGAGAAAATAGTTTCATTGAAATGATTTGCTAGAACTGCTACATACTGACCTCTATGGCCCCTCCAAAGTCATAATTATTCATGGAGAAAGGTACTTTATGTTGATTATTGATGATTACTCTAGAATGATATAGGTTTCCTTCTTAAGAGAAAAATGTGAAACTCTAGAAAAGTTCAAAAGTTTCAAGGCTATGGAAGAGAATGAGAAGGGTATGAAAGTTAAGTGTCTAAGATCTGACAGAGGTGGTGAGTTCACCTATAGGGTGTTCAACTCTTTTTGTGAAGAACATGGAATCAGAAGATAGTTATCTGCTCCCTAAACCCCTCAACAGAATGGAGTTGCAGAAAGAAAGAATAGAACAATTTTGGATGTTGCTAGAACAATGATGATAGAAGGAAATGTGCCCTAGATCTATTGGAGTGGATTTGTAAGAACTATTGAGTATACTTTAAAATGGTTAAATGTTAATGATAATTTTGGAAAGTTTGATGCAAGAAGTGATGAAGGAATATTTTTAGGTTACTCTACTAAAATCAAGGCCTATCGATGCTATAAAAAAAGAATGAGAAAGATGGTTGAGATTTCAAATGTTAGAGTTGACGAGGATTCTACTAAATCATCCAAATATTGTGGATATGATTCAGATGAAGACAATACAAAAAAAGGAAAAAAAATTAAACAAATCAACTTCAAATTATTCCAAATGTTCTGGTAAAGCAACCTCAATTCATTCTAGTAAATCAAGTAAATCAGGAATCACAAACAAGTGTAAATACAAAAGAAAGAATAGAAGAACCAGAAGATCATGAAAGTCCCAGAACTCCAAGGTATGTAAAGCTAAATCATTCTAAAATTCAAATTACAGGAGATAAGAATAAAGGAGTGCAAACTAGAAGAAAGATTGCAGAAGAGTATTGCCTGATTTCCAAGATTGAACCTAAAATTGTCATTGAAGCTTGCCAAGATGAACATTGGATGGAAGATATGAAGGAAGAGCTTACACAAATTGAAAAGAATGACACATGGACACTAGTTCCTAGACCTAAAGACAAAAATGTGATTGGTACTAAATGGGTGTTTTAGAACAAGATGAATGAACAAGTTGAAGTGGTCTATAATAAAGCAAGACTAGTATGTAAAGGGTATTCTCAGATGGAAGGTGTTGATTTTGAAGAAAAAATTTCCCCTGTTGCCAAAATCAAAATGGTTAGATTATTTCTTTCTTATTCTGAATATAAGAACTATAAAGTCTATCAAATGGTTGTGAAGTCAAAATTTCTGAATGAAGAACTAGAAGAAGTATACATTGAACAACTAGATGGATTTCAGCTAACTGACAAGGAAGATATGGTTTGCCAATTGAAGAAAGCTCTATATAGACTTAAGCAAGCCCCTAGAACCTAGTATGCTAGATTGGACAAATACTTATTGAAGCTTGGACTCACTAAAGGTACTGCTAATAGCAACTTATATTTCAAATTGGATCATGATAAAGAGTTAATTATAGAAGTCTTTTTTGATGACATCATTTTTGGAGGAGATGACAATCTATGTATGAAGTTTACTGATGAGATGAAGGGTGAATTTGAGATGAGTATGATTGGAGAGGTGAAGTTCTTTTTGGGATTGCAAGTTACCTAGTTAGACAAGGGAATTTTCATATCTCAGTCCAAATATGTGAGAGAGCTACTAAAGAAATTTTGGATGGAAGAATCAAAGCTTGTTAGTACTCCCATGGTGATCAGATGCAAGCTAACACAAAATGATGATTCTCCTAAAGTGAATCAAAGTAGATACAAATAAATAATCAGTGGATTGCTCTATTTAACCCAGACTAGACCAGATATTATGAATATTGTATGTATGGTTGCTAGATTTCAAGCTGATCCAAAAGAATCACATGTGACTGTTATTGAGAGAATCTTTAGATATCTAAAAGGAAAATTTGACTTTGGAATTTGGTATCCAAAGGATGATGATCTCACTTTGAGTGCATATACTAATGTGGATTGGGTTGGAGATGCAAATGACAGGAAAAGTACTAGTGGTGGTGCTTTCTTCCTAGGGAAGAAGCTGGTGTCCTGGTTGAACAAAAAGCAGAATTCCATTTCTCTATCTATTGTTGAAGCAGAATATATTGTTGCTGCAAATAATTGTAGTCAAGTGATATGGATGAAACAAATATTGAAAGATATCGGGGTGATATATGAAGAGCCTATTTCCATATACTATGACAATTCAAGTGCAATAAATATTTCAAAGAATTAGGTGCTACACTCTAAGACTAAACATATATCAATCAAGTTTCACTTCTTGAGGTAGAAAGTGAATGTGAAAGAAGTCAGATTGGTGTATGTTCCTACCAAAGAACAAATTACAAACATCTTTAATAAGTCGTTATCGAAGGATATTTTTGAATATCTTAGAGGAATGCTAGGGGTAATTACCCCTCTGGATAAGAACTAAAAGATGCATTTACTTGCATCAATTTGTGAGCTACATTGCTATATTCTGATCGGGATTGATGTTTTCATGGCTACTACTCAGGGAGAGTAGTCAGATGTGCAGATATGTGGGTCAGAGCATGTATATGGAAATTTCATTGTTACCTTTTCCATTGATCTCAATGGGGGAGAAGTACAATGTGAAAAATATTTTGAGAAGAGCCTTGTGGGAGAAAAGCAGTTAAGAAGCAAGTGTGTTGGGTTGATGCTATTTTTCACATCATGTGTTGCCATCAATGCCAAAGGGGAAGTTTTTTGTATGTTGTGGATGTGTTTCTAATATGTGGTTGTCATTGATGTCAAAAATATTAGCATTTGGTGTATCAAAGGCTATTAATGTTGAGGATATTAAGAAAATTGTAAGAGAAAGTGTTCCAAGTTCCCAGTGGAACTATGCAAGTCATGAAGGCGTCTTGTTCTATACGTTGAATTTTAGCTACTGTGGACTAAAGGGTTTATTTTTTAGAGTATCTTGATCATCTACCAAAAGTTTCAGAGGTCTACATATAGATTTAATCATGTTGTGGTCTAACCATATTTTTGTGGTCTCTTTTAGTGTTCCTGAGTGAATTTTGTGTGATTCTAGTAATCTCAATTGTTGCGGATGTTTCTCTATTGTTTATTGATGTTTTGGATGTCTCTAGATTGTCCTCTATCTTTGTAGTATGTCCACATTGATCGGTGTGGTCGTGGTCAAAGGATTTTCTTGCGTACATTCGGGTTTTCATGTTCTTGGCCAACATGATGGTGGTAATGTGGTGTTGATCCTTGAAAAGTTAAATTTGAATGTTTGGTGCACTCGTGAATATTTTTTTGGGTCACATCATTGTTTTGGATGATGGTGTTTAGATCCACATTGAAAATTTAATTGTAAATTTGGGCCGACATTTCAAATATGTTTTATTTTCCTAAGTTGTTGATGAAATATCATTGTAGTGGATATATAAGAGCAATTTTTTCATTAGTGCAAAGTGTGTTTCGTGTGTTGGGTGTACTCCTATGTGTGTATGTGTGAAGATCATTCAATTATAGAGAAAAGTGTGAAGAAGATCGATCGAAGTGTGAAGTAGTTTGAGTGAAAAGTGAAGGAGTTTTTGGTGCTTAATTGGAACTCTAATAAGGCTTGTGCATGCAGAAGCTATTTTCTCAGTTCGTACCCTCTGGATTTTAATCCTATTTTTTATTCTTGGGAAATGATCCCCTTTTGTAATTGAGTAATGAGCTCTAGGCAGTGTGCTTGAATGCATGTGCATTCCCCTTTATTGTTTTCATTAGACTTTTAACATGGTATAATATTGTGGACTAACATACATCATGGTTTTTCACCTAATAGGGTTTCCAGGTAAAAAATTCTTGGTGTTCTCTGTCTCTTTGATGTGCTAATTGCTTATGGTTAATTGCTTATTCATCAGATCTGAGATTAAGTTAAGTAAATTTTGAAAAGTTTATTATTTTTTGACAATTGATTCACCCCCCCTCTTAGTTGTATGTCCTTGTATTTCTGACACTTGGGCCCTTATGAACTAAAAAGAACTCAAGTGGTACTTTACTTAAGTGTTGTAAAGTGTTGTAACACACTTTCACACTTTTCTAGGATCTTATTAATAGATGTCACCTAAATAACCTCTTTTTACCATTTACCAAGTCTTATTTCAAAGTGTTGAAAAGTGTTGTAAAAAAAATTCACACTTTTCTAGGCTTCTCATCAGTAATTGGACCCTTCTTATTCTTTAGTTGGCCCCATTTTACATCTACAATCCTTGCATAAGTGTATTTTTGAAAATAATGCTAAGAAATATCATTTAAAATATCTAAATTATGAAATCCACTTAAAATTCTTTAAGTAGGACCCATTCGCCATTAGGGGTGAATGAGTCCCCTTTGGCACAAAACTCAAAATAATTTCAAATTTCTGGTGGTTTTTTATTTTCTAAGATCTAAGGTCTACCTATGATATTATATTTTTGAGAATTATTGCATAATCAAGTATAAATATAAGGTTTTCCCACTCATTTCACCCCCCAATCATTCAATCAATTAATCAATCCATCACTTTAGCATTCTAATTATTTCAAGCATCTTCAAGTCTACATCCATTGGAGCTATTACTTATATGTTTGTAGAATTGTAATTCATGAGTTTCATGAGTTGTAGCATTGTCTTTGTTCACTCATCATTATCTTTTCATATTTTATTTCATTTTCAAGGGTTTAATTACCAAGGGGTTTGACCAAGGCAAACCCCTATTCACTAACCCTCAATAATTTTTCCCTCTCTTTGCATGTGATTTGTAGTTCTAGGTTGTAAATTTTTTAAAGAGAAAGATTGGAAAAGTTGTAAAAACCCTAGGAGAAGCTTGCAGAACACCTGCATGTCAAATTTGATAGTTTCATATCTGGGAACCTATTAGGAATAGAAGTGTAGACTAAGGGATACATATTCCACTTTTGAATTTCTAGAAATATAGAAGTGGATTGATTCCCCATTATTGGTGATTGAGTCTCACTACCTAGGCTTCAACAGAGATTTTTGTAGTTTTGAGTACCCAGTTGTTTGAAACCTATTTTGGTAGAATCTTCCCGAAACAAGACCAAGTCACCCAGCTTGGCATATGAGTCCCAGTTGGCATCAACAATGAAATCTTGAGGATTATAGAGCTCATTTCCATCTTTTTCTAGTCTCCAGGTGCACACTTTCAATTTCATAAGATTTTGTTACAGTTTAATTACATTTCTAGGTCATTTTCCATATCACAGTGTGTTTTCAAACATCTTGCATTTTCTTAGTTTTGCATTAGTGTTGAACTTATTTATCAATTTTTATCCTTGAGGATAATATCCTTTCATATATTTCAATCTCTTTTGCATTGGAATCTCAAGGGTTTGTTCTTGAGTGTGAACACTGTGAAATCAGACCCCTCTTCCTTCATTCCCCTTTTGGTGTGAGTAAAGGAAATTATGCATTCCATTTCAATTTTCCATAGAAATGACCTTATATTTATATATATGCATCCTCAATTTCTCAAAATTAAAATACCACAAGTCGAAATTAAATTATATATTTGAATATGTTAAAATACCACCAAAAAAATAATTTAAATTTAGGTCCTAATGTATAGGGATGACCCATTTGCGCATGGTCGAATGGGTCCAAAGTCCATAAACCTAAGACACACATTCCTCAATGAGAATTTTTATGTTTAGGCACTTATAAATGTTTTCTTTCCTCTTTAGAGAATGTAATTAAATAGGCTTGGTAAATGAATTAAGGGTCCAATTAAGGAAAAAATAAGCCCAATGATTAAGAGATCCCTAAATAAGTGTGAACGTGTAAATAAATACATTTTACAACAATAATTTAAGGGGTATGTGCAGGATTATCATGGAAAAAACAGGCCCTTAAGTGGAAAAAAATTTAGAAAAATCAGAGTTAGGCAACTTGACGTAAAAATTTGAATAATTTATCTATATTATTTCAAAAATATGTAAAGAATAGAATCTATAGAAAACTGAATGTAGTTTCTAAACTACTAGGTTTTAAAAAATAAAAAATCTATTTGGTGAAATTTTGAAATTTCAATGCAATAATACTAAATTTTAGGGAAAAAATAAGTAGGTGTTTGTCTAACCACCCTAACCACAATAAAATGATAATATTTTTTATAAGATTTTAGATATAAGTAGAGGAATCATGCCCCTATGTGATATTTTTTTTTGTAATTTTTTTCCAAGTAAATAATTAATTATGATTTTTTATTACAACTTTTAAAAATATAAAAAATTGTATGTCCGACCACCTTAACTTGGTCAAAACTTCATGAAATTATTTTTCTTTTTTAATCCTATAGTATGCAAAGCATAGAATGTGACACATGTTTTGGATTCAAGAAATGTGATATTTTTTGAAATTTATAGATGTTTTTCAATCAGCCTATCAATTAGGACTTTAGTCATAATTTGAATAGAAAATGAAGAATAATTACTTATTAAATTCAAAGTAAAAGATAATTTATATTGGTGGAAATATGAGAATCTCCTTTGGAAACCTTTTTCGTTTCATCAATTTTGGGTAAAAAAAAATCATCAGCCACATACCCATCATATTGCCACTTTTTGGCCCATCATGATCTTGCACATACCCTAAGGCACAATTAAGTCCAATTTAACTAGGAGGGCCCAAAAAAGTGAGACAATGTAAAGGGATACATCTTCCATTACTACGTGAACCTAGTTATTTTCTATTTCATTTAGGAAATGAGATCCTTTGAGATAGAAATAACTTTCATCCCTTAGGTGTGTCAATTCTATGGAAGATCTAACAATTTCCTTTATGTTTGTACAACATAAATATGATTGAAATGTGTAGTTGCAAAAAAATGAAAAATACCTATCTATCCTAATTATGCATTGTAACACTTGGATCTTTAATTTAAAGCATAACACTAAGAGAAACCATAACTTCCCTTCACATTTGTGAAGTCTAAATTATTATAAACATGTCATCAAAAATGTTGCAAGGTGTGCTTTTGATAGAAATAGTAAAAAAAATGATTGAACATGGGTTTTGGGTGAAAGATTAAAAATACCAAATGCACTCATTCATGACATGTAAAGGTTGAATTTGGAAGATGAAATATAGGACTAAGAGAAGCAGTGAACCTTTTGTAGATCTGAGAAGTGGAAAATGTTATGCACCTATTACAAAATGTTATTTTTGGAAGTTGTCTTGGGACACATTTGGCTATAGACTAATGACTATTTTTTATAGGAATTTAAATCTGATTTCACAATCCTCGGGCATTTGGTATGCACTTCTGATTCCCCTAGGTCCCACTATCAAGAAGCTCGAAATCAATTCAGGATTTCAGCTTTCATGGCTTGACAACAAAGGTGACAAAAAATGCAACTTTGACAACTTTTCCAATCTTTCTCTTGAAGAGGTATTCAATCCTTCTTCAACCAAAGATTCTAAAAACAAACACAAGAGGGATTTTTTTTGGTTTTGGTGAATGAGGGATTTCCTTGGTCAAACCTTGTTTGGGTAATTAAACCTTGAAATGAAATGAATAAAGCATGAAAGGAATGATGAATGAACAACACTATGTTACCACTCAACAAACCATTGGATAAACCTTTGAATGGAGATCATGGAATGTCTGAAAATTTTAGGAAATTTCTTCAATGGATGTGCATCTTGATACTTGAGATAATGTTTTGAATGCTTGGATAGGTCTTGAAACCTACATCACAATGTTAGCTCCAAAAACATGCATGATGAAAGAATACTTTGACATGATCATTGGATTTTGATTGCTGTAATAAATCACTAATAATTATACTCTTGAATTCCTTGAAAATAATATTAGCTCTTGTGAAATTACTCTAAAAAAATTAGTCTTGAGTTGATAAAATAACCTTCTATTTATAGGTATGTATCCTTAATTTCTCAAAAATTAAACATTACAAGCCAACATCAAAATTTGAATTTGGGATTGTAAAAATATTACTAAAAACATGTTTTAAAAATGGGTTCAAAGTCTTAGGGAGGACCCATTAACCCATGGGTGAATGGTTCCTACGTCCCTATTCCTAGAACACACATTGCTCAAGGTAAAGTGTTATGTTTTGGAAATAATTATTGTCAGGATTCCCCTTCAGAATATATAGTTTCTTAGGCTTGTAGATGAATAATAGAGATTATGAAGGAATAATTAAGTCCAATCTAATTAAGAGGTCCCAAACAAAGTGTGAAAATGTAAAGGAGTACATTTTTCTACACTAATTTTAGCCCCCACTTTAGTGAGAGGATGACCTTGCGTCAAACTCACACTAAAGTAGACAATTATGCACCAAGAGGGGGTCAAAGTATACAAATTTTAGAGAGATCTAGGATGACAAAGATCAAGGAGGTGGCCAACCCTAGGATCAAGATCCTATGGAAAACCAACATAAGAAGAAAGAAACATACACAATATGCATGATATGTAGCAACAAGAGAAGATACACGAACATACAATATCAAAGACTTAAGCAAAGAAAAATAAAAAGGGGTAGATCAAGCCTCGATTGTTTTTCCAACTCAATGTGGATCAAGCCTTAGTTATCTGTCCAATTTTTTTTACAAGTGAAACCTATTGTCCACTATGCAAACAACAATATGCTCACGTGTGCTAGTAAAATGTGTTGTCCACTAGGTGAGCCCCCATTACCATAACCATGCCAAAGTTACACGTCTAATAAATATGATAAGGTGCCACACAATATGAACTTTGAGCTTCATAAGGATTAGAAAGCTATATTATGCTAAGCACTCATGAGCAATATACAAATAAGATAAGGTGTGTTTGAATAGGTTTTTATTAATTCATGAAAAGTTTCACCTTAGGGAACATTGTGCCTAATGTCTCCAAGAGAGGAGTAGTCTAGGATAAAATATTCACAACTTAGGGAGTGCCATCCATAGCATCACCACTAAGAGGATTGTGATATGCCAAGAAAGGTTGCAATCTTGAAGAACATCAAGCATAATATCACCACAAAGAAGACACATCATATGAAGTAAGAAGACCACACTTTGAATAAAAATTTTACACTTCCTAGGAGATGTATGTTATCATCACTAAGAAGGAACATGCAGGCAATGAAAAAGGGACAATATGCCCCTCACTTAAAATGTCAGCATACTTGCTATGTTGGTATTTTGAGTAGAAAGAGAGGAAGAGGTGATCATTGAAAAGAATTCACATCTTGGAAAACTAGTTATCCTTGACCGCTAATCATAGAGAAGACAACCACCAAGAACTATCATTTTTCTACCAAGATATGGTTGTACGTAAAATTGTACCACCATGAATGACAATGATCAATACAAATAAAGCTACTAATGCCACATAGTGATGAGCAACACGATAGGATGAAAATTGGTATCAATTAGATGAAATAGGTGCATCAACACAAGAAAGAACACCAAAATCCTTAAGATGTTGAATTTTATCACTCAAATCCTTACATTCATTAGTAGAATGACCATGTACTCGATGATATGCACAAAATGAATTTTTTTTTTCTAAAATTTCTTTCATGTTTTTGGAGGAAGAGTAATCAAATGAGCTTTGAGAAGCCTCGACAAGATAGTCTCTCAATCAATAATAGAGGATATTTCTTTCTTATTACAAGATTTCATACACACAATAGATGATAAAGTATTAGATGAGGATGAAGGTAAGGGTTGGAAACCTAGACCTTTCAAGTATGGTATAGACTTTATTTTTATCATTTTGTTCCATGTTTTCAGCATATCCATGTTAGAAAGGAGTTTATATCCAATATCATAACATGCTTACAATTTAGATAAAGAAAATTTATGCCTTTGAGAAGGGCTTGCTTCTTCATGAGCACACAAATCCTTGTTAATCTTTGTAAAGTTTTGTATCTCCCTCTCATGAGTGATGGGAGTTGAAGAGCACCCATAACCACCATGGGGTTATGTTGTTGATGTAGAACCAAGTTGAGCAAATGAAATACAAGGCTATTAAATAAAATTATTTTGTGCTCCCTTTCACTTCTAAGGTTTTGGACCTAAAAGGAGAGACAAAACTTCACTATTCACTCAAGAACAAACCCTTGAGATTTCAATGCAAAGGAGATGGAAATTTGACAAAGGAAGAGTTCTAGGGATATGATATCAACAAATAAGGGTTCACCACCAAGTGTAAACTTGGAAAATGCAAGATGGTTGAAAACACAGTGTGATATGAAAACTAATACTAAATGACCTAAGAATGCAAGTAAAATGTAATAAAGACTTGTGAAACTAGAGATGTGCACCTAGAAACTTGTTGAAGATGGAATGGAGCTCTGGATTACTAAAAATTTTGATGTTGAAGCTAACTGGGACTCATATGCTAGGCTAGGAAAATCAGTCCAATTTTCTAGAAAATGTGAAGGAACAAGTTTTAGACAAATGGGTACTTAGATCTAGAAAATTCCTATTTAGGATTGGGCAGTGGGACACATTTTCCAATACTGGTGAATCAATCCACTTCTAGATTTTTGGTAATTTAAAATAGGAAACTATAGCCCTCAGTCTGCTCTACTCTTCCCGATTGGTTTCTAGATCTGAAACTATAGAATCTAAAATGTAGATCTTCTTCAAGCTTCTCTTAGGCCTTTGACAACTTTTATTTGCTTTGATCACTTTTTTGATCTTAAATTCTTGGTAAATCTGATACCTAGCCCTACAAATCACACATAAGAAGATGGGAAAATGTTGTGGGGTTAGTGAATAGGGGTTTTACTTTGTCAGGTCCCTTGTTGGTAATTAAACCCTTGAAATGAAATGAAATAGAATGGAGAATGATGAATGAACAAGTAATGATGTTGCAACAAACCAAACCCTAGCAATAAGGTGTTGCAAACATGTAGATAATGGCTCCAATGGATGTGGACTCGAACTCTAGCTTGATGTTGAGAGATCTTGAATGCAATGCTTGCTTGAATCACACAATCCTATATCACAAATATTAGCTCTAAAACAACATGATGCAAACCATCTTTGACATGATGAATGACACTTGAAGAAACTCTTGAAATGCCTTGAATTCTCTTATGAATGCTCTTGTGAACTATATTCATGAATGCTTGTAAAAATTTCTAGGTATGAAAATGAGGGAAAGAAGCTTGTATTTATACTCAATTATGGAATAATTCCTGAAATTACAACATCATAGGCTGACCTTAGATCTTGGAGAATGAAAAACCACAAGAATTTTGAGTTAAAGGGGACTCATTCACCCATACTGGTGAATGAGTCCCACCTTAGGAGTTTAAGGTGGGTTTTAGGATTTTGATATTTTAAATGATATTTTTCAAGATTATTCTAAAAACTATACATAAGTAAGGCTCGTGGAAGCAAAATGGAGCCAATTAAAGTATAAGAAATTCCACTTATTAATGAAAAGCCTAGAAAAGTGTGAAAGTATGTTACAACAATTTACAACACTTTGAAATAAGGCTTGGTAAATGATGAAAATAGGTTATTTCATTAACAAGACCCTAGAAAAGTGTGAAAATATGTTGCAACACTTTACAACACTTAGTTAAGGTACCATTTGAATCATTTTAGTTCAAAAGGACCTAAGACCTAATATGAATGTGTTATTCACACTACAACACTAAATCAAGGTAACATTAAGCCAAAATATATAAGAAAGACCCAAACGAGTGCAAAAAATGTCAAAGGACCTTTATTTCAACACTACATTTGCCCCAAAATTTAGTGAGAGGATGAACCTACTTAAAACTCACACTAATGTAGACAAACACACACTAAGAGGGGTTCCAATGAACAAATGCTAGCAAGATGAGACAACAACAATCAAGAGGGGTGATCAAGCCCCTATGATAAAGATCCCATGGAAAACCAAACATAAGCACAAAGGAATGCACATAGAAAATGATATAAAGAGCAATGAAAAGACCAATCATACACTGTCAAAGTCAAAAAGATAAAAAATAAAGAAAGAAAAGGATTGGATCAAGCTTCAATTTTTTGTCCATCATGATGTTGATTAGATCTAGGTTGTTTGTACGGAAAAACACACACTTACTCTGAGGTGACAAAACTTCTAGTTGTTTATTGGGTGAGAAGTCCTTAAAGGGTGAGAAATATACACTCATGGTTGGTATGCACTCACACACATGCAAGTGGCTATGGGAAAATTCATGCGACGGATTGGGCTTCCTAGTCAACCATACCAAATTTATATCTTTTGATATCTTTAATAAGGTTCAAACACAAAGAGAAATGGTCTCTCTATCTTCATGAGACAAGAAAAATTTTGTATGCTTGGAGCTCATGAATAAACATGATGGCCCCATAGGCATGCAAGCTGTGTTATGCAAGGTGGCCATATAACAAATGAAAAATGTAACATGCAGAGGATGTTCAAAGGAGTCTTTCTTAGTTCATGCAAGGTCTTTAACTTAGGGAACATTGTGCCTAATGTCTCCAAGAGAGGACCAATCAAAGAATATAAAATTTGCAACTTAGGGGATGCAATGTGTCGCATTAGGCCACTAAGAGGAATGTAATATGCTAAGATAGACCACACTCCTAAAGGACATCATACCCAATGTCATCCAAAAATTAACAAAATGCATTGTATAAAGTAAGAAGGCTACACTAAGAACCAATAAAAGGAAAAATGCAAAATAATAATGTCAATGTATGCCCCCACTTTAAAGAAATTGCTAAACACCATGTTGTGAGCAATTACTTTAAAGTATCAAACAAAAAATGCAAACAAGAAAGAAGAAATGAGAACTAATCTGGAAATCCCTATGCCAAGTCATATGTTTCCAAGTAAAGTTGCATCATGCGAAAGAAAAATAAGAGAGGGGTTGCCCAAAAAATGAAAACACCAAAAAAATAAGGGATGTATGGATCTCAGGTCAATATGTTCTTTGATGTAATGTTTTTTTTAGGAAAGCTTGGAACTGTCATCATCCCCAAAATACACATAGAACTAGAAGAGTGACACAAAGAGTGCGAAAACAAAGAAAAACCTTTTGGGTCAACATGCAAGAGACATAGGGTGCCTCGATGCCTTGCGTCATCCACAAAAGGAAAACACAAGAAAAATGAAAAATAAAAGGAAAAAGAAAAAGGAAAACCTTTTGGTTCAACATGAAGTAGACCTAATTGTCTAAATGTCTTACGTCATCCCCAAAAGGAAAACACAAGAAAAGACAAAGGTAAAATGAAAAGGAAAAGGAAAAGAAATCCTTTGGGTCAACATGAAGGAGACATGAATGTCTCAATTCCTTGCATCATTCCCAAAATGAAAAAAACAAGAAAAAGACAAAGATAAAAAGGTTAAAGTGATGCATGACATAGAGAAGAATGCAGGCATAAATAAAGGAATGTCACAAAGAGAGAAAACATCAAATAGAACGTCATGAGGGATCAAATTATGCACATGCAATCACACAAAATAAAAGAAAAGAAAATGAAAATGGAAAAGACTAGTAAGGAAAATGCAAGTCAACATATGAGAAATTCATCCACCTCCCAATCATGTTCATTGTATACCAAAGGTAGACAACTATCCAAAGGGACAAGGGCAAGTGTCAAACTAGGTACCAGGTTCATCACCCTGTATAGGAGATTTTTCATTTAAGCTCATGGAAGAGGAAAATAATGTGTTCAATTCATTATGCACCTATTCATGTATTTTAGCTATTTCATCATCATCATCAAGTTAATCACAACAAGAGGATGAATGATAATGTCCATCAAAGAGTTCAGCTATTGTTTTGCTTGTTGTATTGGGTCATTTGATTTTAGTTGGGGAGGAGGGTCATTATGCATTGCTTTGGTCTAGTTTGGATTTTGATTTTCTTTACTTAACTCTTCATGTAACTTGCAAGCAAGGGCACAATGTCTATGCCTATGCTCTCTAGCACCTCTGTTTCTTTTGGTATTTTTTTCAAGTTACATTTTTGAAGGAGCAGGTTGATCAACAATAGGTTTCTTTTCTTCCCTAAGGAATGGAAGGAACCATAGGAGGTTGTTCATCCACTTTCTCTTTGGCTTTGTAAACTTGTTTTATTCTAGGAGGTGTGGCAGGGTTGTTTTCATTGTCAATTGGTCTTTTGGACAATGTAGGGGAGGTTTTTGTTTTTGGTTAGTCTTGGTTGTTGGGTTCTCATTTAGGTTGAATTATGGTTTCATCTAGAATGGGAGGTTCAAAGGTTGACAAGGACATGTTTTTGAGAGATAGTTTTGCTATCTTCTTTCCCTTGAACTTTTGGTAGGACAAGAAAAAGAATTCTTCCCTTGGCTTGATAGGTTCCATGGGCTCAGGCCAAAGGCATCTAGGGAAAACTTTCCTTTGGAAGATAGGGGGTTAAAGCCGCTATAGTGGATGGTGAATATTTCATTATCAAAGGGAAACTTTAAGCATTTGTGTACAATCAAAGCGATGAATTTCATGGAGCGAAGCCATCAGTGGCCTAGCTTCACACAAAATTGGTCCAACGACGAGATGATCGAGAATGCAACATTTGATGTTTTTTGTCCTATTTGTAATAGTAGGGTGATCGATCCTATCATAGGGCATTAAAATCCATTTTGTGTCTTGATCCATGCTTTTTGTCTATCATATTCATCTTAATAGAGTTTATGTAAGAGTAAAAATTGCTCAATGATCACATTCTCTCCATAGGCAGGATCTATGATTATCCCATTTGTGGGATTTTCATAGATTCAAATGGCTATGTAGAGTGGACCATCGAGAAAATGTTTAAGTATATCCTTAGAGGAGAAAGAAATGTCAAGAGGATTCTTAGGTCAGCCGTTACGGTTTTGACAACAACTACATGTTTGTTGACATTTTGAGCTAGTTGTTGAGGGGGATTGAATTGCAAGAACCCTTTGTTTTGTTTTCTAAAAGGTTGGGAATTTTTTTGGTTGGATGGCTTGGATCTCTCAATTCAACTAGAAGTGGACCTTGTATCTTGACTACTAACCAAATTTTGATAATCACAAAGGGTAGTACAAAAGTGCATGAAGGATGGGAATTTTATCATAGTGAGCTTGTCCTGAATTTTAGTTTGCAAGTTTTCTATAAACATATTTTGAAGGTGCGGGTTGGGGATATTGACATCGATTTGGGAATAAATTGATTGATAGTGTGAGATAAAGTCAGTGACTTTTTCGCCCTCATTTTTTTGAATCTCATCAAATCAGCAAAGGTATTCTTGGGAGTCATATGCACTTGGAAATTATTTACAAATGCATCAACAAGTTCATTGAATGAACAAATTTAATTGTTCGATAAAGAAGAAAACCATTCCAAGGAAGTATCTTTTAAGGACCTAGGAATTTTTTTTTCTAGTCATTAACATGGTTAGAAGGATCTCCCTTCCCTCCATATTTATCAGATCTAGGAACGTATACTCCTTGTGGCATTGGTATTTGCAATATATTTAAGGAAAATGGGTTGCTTCTTACATAATATGTGGGTGGGTCATTTTGATTTTGGTTTATGGTAGATATTTTTGTTTGCATAGATGAAATGGTTTGGAAAAGTTGCATTATGAGAGGATCATTAGAACTGGTATGAGATGGAATTGAAAGTGGTGATGGAGTGTATGTAATAGTAGGACAAGTGAATGGAATGCTTATAGGTGGTAATGTTGTAGAAGATAGAACATGAAATGGCACATAAGAACTAGGGATGTTAGCAAGAATTCCCAAGGAAAGAATCATATTACTAACTTGTTTCATTGTTGTTGTGGCTTGAGGAGTGGTATAGGTAGGTATTGAGGCTATCGTTGAGGGAGGAGGAATTTGAGTTCCTCCTTTTTTTGCAACCTTGTTTGTTGTAGGAGCACTAGGGGTTGAAGGAAGATGTTTTCCACATATATCAACTATGTTTTTCACAATGTCAACACCATCTTCACTTTCAAGTATGTGATGGATGTTTTCTATGGTAGGAATTGTAGTAGTTGAAATATTTTCAAGCCTTACTTGATGTTGGAGGTTTACTAAGTCATCATGGATTTGAATTATTTTCTCTTACGAGATATTATCATTATATTGTTCACGTTACATGCTACTTGAAGGTAAAGAGTTGCTAAGGGTATTATCTATTCCTAGTGTACTAGTGTCAATACTAGGAGGGGAAGCTCTAGATAACCCAAGATCGACAACAAGTGTGTTATCATAGGATGACATGAGTCTTGAAATTCTTCTCACTAAGGTATTAGCAAAAGGATACCAAACACTCATTCAAAGGATACTAAATGTAGGGTGAATGCAAATTCAATGTAAGCTATCTAGAATAAATTGCTTGAAATAGAACTTGCATATAGAGCATTATATTTCTGATTTGGAGTGCATTTACATCACAAATTTAAAGTGCATTGACACTGCATTAGGTTTTGCATTGTTTAATTTGAATTCTATGGTTTCAAACTTTTCATTAGTGAAAATTTCATCTAGCTTACATTATTGCACTTAATTTCATTTAAAATCAATAAAGTTCTTCATTTTCATTTTAGGAATGCATTAGAAAACTTAAAAAGCATAAAATTTATTTCAAAAATTCTAAAAAAATTTCAAAAAAATCAATACCTGGACTCATTCACCACCTTGGGTGAATCAACCCCTTTGCATATTTTTTACTGAATTTTCTATCACTTACAATTCAGTTTCTAAGTTTTTGCTTGTTGTTTCTACATTTTAGTTTTACTTTCTAGAATTTCTATTTCAAGCAATTTATTCTAGTTATCTTACATTGAATTTTCATTCGACCTACATTTAGTAGCCTTTACATGAGTGTTTGGTGTCCTATTGCTAATACCTTAGTGAGAAGAAGTTAAAGACTCATGTCATCTTTCGATAACACACTCATTGTGGATCTTGGGTTATCTAGAGCTTCCCCTCCTAGTATTGACACTATTACACTAGGCATGGATAATACCCTTAGCAACTCTTTGTCTTCAAGTAGCATGAAAGGTGAACAACAGAATTATAATATCCTGCAAGATAAAATTATTAAAATATATGAGGACTTAGCAAACCTCCAACATCAAGTAATCCTTGAAAACATTTCAACTACTACAATTCCTACCATAGGAAACATCCATCACATGCTTGAAAGTGAAGATTACCTTGACATTATGAAAAACATAGTTGAGATATGTACAAAACATCTTCATTAAACCTCTTGTGCTCCTACACCAAAAAAAATGTTGCAAACCAAGGGATGACGAGGGAGAAAACTCAAGACACAAAAATAATGCACACAACTAGACAAAATTGTTATTATACATAAATGTAAATCTAACATGTAGAGGATCTCAAATCATTGAGCTCTACAATACATGCAATCTATAAAAAATTACAGTCACTACAAAATCCCCTTTCACAACATGCAAACTCTTTTCCCCAAAAATCTATCAGAAAATAGAAAACCCCCCCATAAATAGACCCTTTTCCCTTTTGGAACCAAACAAAATTAGAGTTATGAGTTTTGGCGGTTTGGTGCCAAAATTACAATTTGAAATTTGAAAATTGAGTCCAAATTCAAAAATTGGCAATTTTCCAAAAATTGACCAAATTCTAGGAGCAATAACTTTTGATCTAGGACTCTATTTTTTGAATTGTTTGAACTGTTGGAAATGTCTCGGAGTGAAGAATGTGCTAAGAACTAGCTACACTATTTTTGACGATTAATGGGCCTGTACAGGACCGTTTAGTGCCTCAAACTAGTCTCAAAAGGTTTTTTAGGGCAAAAAGAAAAAATTGAAACTTAAATAACTTTCAAATCAAGAATGATCTTGACCTAATTCTTTCACCAAAGTACTTATTTTTCCATCTTTAACCTTCCCTTAATTTTTTTCCTCCTCATGCCTTCAAATTCAAAACTTCTAAAAATAGGAGTTGAGTAGAAAAAGCAGAAAAGTACGTCTGAAAGTTGGGAATTCTTATTCGACAAAAATGTATTTAAAAATGCAAAGACATCTACAAAAATATAACAAAACGAAACATAAAAGGAAAGCATATTTTTGGGTGATGCAAGATTTTGCTTACACTACTGGATGCTCTTGCATTGGACACCCAGGGTAATTTGAGAAGTGACCTCATCACGTCTCAGATGGTTGAGGAAAACCCAAATGGTCAACCTCTGCCTTAGACAACCAGGATGAATCTTCCATAGGCCTTCCTCTCCACTTGACCAAGTATTCTTCATACTATCTATTTTTGGTTCTCCTTCCCACATGGATATCTAGGATTGCTTCAATCTCCTCCTTCTTTGAAGTAGATGTTGGAATGCCACATTGTTCCATTGTTGGTACTTCCTATGCTCCACCTTCATGATACTCTATGAAATCTAAAATTTTGAACATAGGGGAAATGTTTACTCCATCTAACAACTCTACCTCATATGTGTTCCCTGAATCATGCCACTTCAATATCTTCTAGGGACTAAATTTCTTCATCTTCAATTTGTTATAGGTTCCCACTAGAAACCTTTATTTCCTCAAGTGGACCATCACTTCATCACTAATATGAAACTCCTTATTCCTCCTCTTCTGATCTACCTTAGCCTTATATTGCATATTCATCTTTTTAATATGTTCTCTTACCTTCTCATGTATATTCTTCAGCTTTGGCACTTGTTTCCTTCTCTTGATCCATCTTTCTCAGTTCTGGAGTAGTTTTGGGACTACCTCCATACATAATTTAGAATAGCGATCTTCCCATACTCCTATTGACAAAATTATTGTAAGAAAATTCTACTTGGCGTAAGATCAAGTCCCATCCCTTGGGTTTATCTCCTACCAAACATCTCAGTAGGTTACCCAAACTTTTGTTCACAACCTCAGTCTGCCCATCAGTCTATGGATGGTGTGTAGAACTAAACTTCAACTTTTTCCACAAGGTCCTCCAAAAGTATCCCACAAACTTGGTATCATGATTTGACACTATACAAAACAATCCACCTAGAACAACTTATTAAAGTATGGGAGGGCTAGAATGGGTTGTTTTCTGACCTTTTGCTTCAACAGATCAAAACTTTTCGCTCCTCATGTACTCCACTTGAACTCCTTTCTATCGCCTATCATTGTTTTAGTCAGGGGTGCACAAATACTACTAAAGTTTTTGATGAACTTTCTGTAAAAACTAGCCAAACCATGGAAAGATCTCACCTTAGTAGCAGTTCTTGGGGTAGGCCATTGTAGAATAGACTTCACCTTCTTTGGGCCCATCATGATACCTTTTGCAGAGACAAAAAACCCCAAGTACACTAACTCTCTCTTCACAAAGCTACACTTGTTTAGATTAATCAACAATTTCTCTTCTCTCAACTTCTCAAAGACTCTATGACTATGCATCAAATGTTCACCTAGGGACTTACTAAATATCAAAATATCATCTAAGTACACAATAAAAAATTCCCTAGAAACTCTTTTAGTACCTCGTTCATGAGCCACATGAATGTGCTCGGTGCATTGGTTAGCCCAAAGGGCATGACTAACCACTTGTCCATGCCCTATTTGGTCTTGAAGGTGGTATTCCATTCATCTCCCTCATGAATGTAGATCTGGTGATACCCACTCTTCAGATCAATCTTTGTGAAGTACTGAGCTCCACTCAAACAGTCCATTAGGTCATCCATCCTTGGCAGAGGAAATTTGTACTTGATTGTTATCTTATTTATGGCTCGGGAGTCTATACACATCCTCCACTCCCCATCCTTCTTCGGTGCTAGTATTGTAGCTACTGCACAAGGACTCAAACTCTCGCGAATCAAACACTTTCTCAAAAACTCCTGAACTTGTCTATTCAACTCATCATTTTCTACAGAAGTCATTCTTTGAGCTACCTTATTTTGCAAGCTAGCTATAGGGATCGTACATTATAAAAAATAATATCCTGAAACTCACCCAATAACCCAAAAAATTATATTGGAACATTCTCACTATCATCCTTATCCATTCTAGGAATCAATGCATAACACATATGCTCATACTTCATTCCTTCTAAAAATTTCCTTAATTCCATCAACATAAAAAACCCTAGCACTACTGCATACCTTTTCTTCAACCTCCTTCAAGGGTTTCAACTTATGGTAGACTCCATCCTTCGTCAAGGAATAAGTGATTGCATGGCCATCATGCATAGCTTTCCTATCGAACTGCTATGGCCTCCAAACAACATGCAACATGCATCCATGGGGATGATATCATAGAGTACCTCATCACAATAGCTCCCAATCTTGAACTTCACCAAGCACTGCTCATTGATTGGAACTTTGTGGTATTTTTGCAATGAGGCAATCTGATATGGATGTGGATGCCTTTCCCCCTTCAGCTTCAGCTTCACAAGCATCTCTTATGACACTAGATTATCTATGCTCCCACTGTCAATAATGACATCACAAAGTTTTCCTTCACATTTGCACCTTGTGCAAAATAGATTCTTCCTTTGTTCTAGCTCTTTCTCTTTAATCACAAAGGCTCTTCTAACCACTAGGGATTCTCCCCTTTTAGCATCATCTAAATGCTCAGATTGAGCCTCCTCATCTGCATGCGTAACTCTACCATGACCTTCTGGTCTTCTATCTATCCTTCCTTGGTGTTGTGGACATTCATAGGCTCGATGCCCTTCTTTGCTACACTAGAAGCAAATTCCTCTGAAACCACCTCTTCCAGATCCTTTCCCATATCTTCCCCATCCTCTACCTCTTTGATCGCCACTGTTTTGATCATGAGGACAGTATAATTCATCATTCCTCTAGCCTCGACTGGTACCCATATCTCCATTTTTCTTCTCATCCTCATTTTTGGCCTCCAGAAGATCTTCCACTACCCCTTCCACTTTGACCTCCTCATCCTTTTTACTTGCTATCAAATCTTTTTTTCAACTTCTCTTCAACTTTCAGAGCAAATTGGTATGCATCCTCAATGGTGGTCATTCTAACTAGGCTTAACCCCTCTTGAATGCTTAGTCGTAACCCATTAAGATAACAAGCTACCTCCTCCTTGTTGGCCTCTGGATGGCCTATTCTGATGATCATATTGTGAAAATATTTTGTGTATTCTTTCATAGATCTACTTCCTTGCTTCAACCCTTGCAATTTCTTCAGTGGATCTAACCTGTAGTCCATTGGTATGAACTGTTTCTTTAGTTTCTCCACCATGTGATCCCAACTACTGATCTTTCCTTTTCCTCTTTGATTTCTCTCCAACTAGGCCTCTTTCAACCAAATATTTGCATGGCCCTTCAACTTCATTTTTTCAAACTTAACCAATTTGGGTCCTCTACTTCTTCATACTTATAATACTCTTCTAGCTCGTTGATCTAGTCAATCAACTCTTCTGAGTCTAGACTTCTGGAATAACTAGGTACTTCTATTTTGGGCCTTTTTTCAATCTTTAAAATGGCCCTTATTAGCAACATTTGATCTTGATCAATCACTTATTCTTCCTCTTCTATGTTTGTATCTTCCATCTCTTCTTCATCCTCACTTTCTCCTCTCCTTCTCAGTTTAATCATCTTCTCATCTATTCCTCCAATGCATCAATTTGTCTTTGGAAGGCTCTGAAATCCTCAGCCACCAATGGATCTCTTCCACCAGCTTCCTACCACCTCTGCCACCTCTGGCACCACCACGCCTACTAGGCATCACTCTTGGAAGCATCTTGAATATCTTAAACCCACAACCACAGTCCTGGTGTGAACTACCTCACAATCGGTGATCTGTCCACATGCTCAAGAAAACCCACTTTGATACCACCTGACGAGGGAGCAAACCTAAGACACAAAAATAATGCACACAACTAGAGAACTTTATTATTATTCATAAATGGAAATCTTACATGCAGAGGATCTCAAATCCTTGAGCTTTGCAATACATGCAAGCTACAGAAAATTACAGTCACTACAAAATCCCCTTTCGCAGCATGCAAACTCTTTTCCCCAAAAAGCTATCAAAAATTAGAAAACCCCCCATAAATAGATCATTTTTCCATTTTGAAGCCAAACAAAATTTGACTTATGAGTTTTGGTCATTTGGCATCAAAATTACAATTTGAAATTTGAAAATTGAGTCCAAATTCAAAAATTGGCAATTTTCCAAAAATTGACCAACTTCTAGGAGACATAACTTTTGATTCGGGACTCTATTTTTCAAACTGTTTGAACCATTGGAAAGGTCTCAAAGTGAATAATGTGCTAAGAACTAGCTTTTCTAGTTTTAAAATTTTTGGGCCCTTACGGGACTATTTAGTGCCTCAAACTAGACTTAGAAAGTTTTTCAAGGAAAAAGCAGAAACTAAAACTTGAATAACTTTCAAATCAGGAATGATCTTGACCTGATTCTTTGACCAAAGTGCTTATTTTTTCATCGTGAATCTTCCCTTAAATTTGTGCCTCCTCACACCTTCAAATTCAAAACTACTAAAAATAGCAGTTGAGTAGAAAATGTAGAAAAGTAGTTCTAAAAGTTGGGAATTCTTATTCGACGAAAAGGGTATTTAGAAATGCAAAGACATATACAAAAATATAACAAAATGAAACATAAAAGGAAAGCATACTTTTGGGTGATGCAAGATTGCCCTTACACCACTAGATGATCTTGCATAAGAGGAACTCAAATTCCTCCTCCCTCAACAATAGCCTCAATACCTACCTATTCCACTCCTCAAGTCACAACAACAATGCAACAAGTTAGTAATGTGATTCCTTGGGTATTCTTGCTAGCATCCCTAGTTCCTATATGGCATCACATGTTCTATCTTCTAACACATTACCACCTATGATCATTCCTTTCACTTGTCCTACTAATACATACACTCCATCACCACTTTCACTTCCATCTCATACCACTTCTAATGATCCTCTCATAACGCAACTTTTCCAAACTGTTTCATCTATGCAACAAAAAATCTCTACCATAAACCAAAATCAAAATGGCCTACCCACATATTATGTAAGTAGTCGATTGTCCTTAGAGATATTGCAAACACTCATGCCACAAGGAGTAGTGGTACCTAGATTTGAGAAATATGGAGGGAAGGGAGATCATTCTAACCATGGTAATTCCTACATTGTCTTATGTAGTGGGGTATGTGCATGATCATGATGGGCCAAAAAGTGGCAATATGATGGGTATGTGTAGAGTATATGGCTGACAACTTTTTTTTACCCAAAATTGATGAAATGAAAAGGGTTTTTAAAGGAGATTCTCAGGTTTCCACCAATACAAATTATGTTTTTCTTTGAATTTAATAAAACTTATTATTTATTTTCTATTTGAATTATGACTAACGTCCTAATTGATAGGCTAATTTAAAAACATCTATAGCTTTCAAATGGTATCACATTTTTTGAATCTGAAACATGTGTCACATTCTATGCTTTGCATAATATAGGATTAAAAAAAAAAATGAATTTCATAAAGTTTTGACCAAGTTAAGATGGTGAGACATACATAATTTTATATTTTTTAAAAGTTGGAATAAAAAATTCATAATTACCTAGAAAAAAAATTACAAAAAAATATGCATCACATCAGGATATGAGTCCTCTACATATATCTAAAATCTTATAAAAAAATATTATCATTTAATTTTGGTTAGGGTGATAAGACAGACACCTACTTCTTATTTTTTCCCTAAAATTTAAGTACTACTGCATTGGAATTTCAAATTTTAACCAAATAGTTTTTTTTTTAATAAATAAACTTAGTAGTTTAGAAACTACATTCAATTTTCTACAAATTCTATTCTTTCATATTTTTGAAATAATATAGATAACTTATTCAAATTTTTACGTCAAGTTGCCTAATTCTGATTTTTCTAATTTTTTTTGCCACTTAAGGGCTTGTTTTTTCCATAATGATCCTGCACATACCTAGTGCCTTTTTCCTTGATGATAAACTCTTGGAAAAACTCTTTCATACATCCTTAAAAGGTACTACCTTGGAATGGTTTTCTTCTTTACTGAAAAATTCAATTTGTTCATTCAATGAACTTGTTGATGCATTTGTAAACCATTTCCAAGTGCATATAACTCCCAAGAAGACCTTTGATGATTTGATGAGATGCGAGAAAAAAGAGGGTGAAAAATTTATTGACTTTATCTCATGCTATCAATCGCTTTATTCCAAAATCAATGTCAAGATCCCTAACCCACACCTTCAAAAGATGTTTATAGAAAAATTGTAAACTAAAATTCAGGACAAACTCACTATGATGAAATTTCCATCCTTCATGCACTTGTGTACTACCTTTTGTGATTATCAAAATTTGGTTAGTAGTTGAGATACCAGGCCCAGTTCTAGCCGAATTGAGAAATCTAACCCAACCAACCAAAACAATTCCCAACCTTTTAGAAAAAGAAAATAGGGTTCTTGTAATTCAACCCCCCTCAACAAACAACTCAAAATGTAAAAAACCAAGTAGCTTCTAGAAAAACCTTGGTGACCTTTAGTTATAGTGATCCAAAAAGACAATTCAAACTCTTACCCAATACTCTTCATAACACAATGTCCCAACTGCTAGAACAACAAATGAGTACCTTTCCATCTATCAAAACACTTGACCCTAATAAGCCTTTACCCTCAAACTTTAAACCTAATTCTTCTTGCCACTATCACCAAAAAAATGGACATGACATAGAACATTGCAAGCGTCTTAAACAACTTGTGCAAGACCTGATTGATTTTGGCCATTTATCCATTGGAGGTGTTAGCAACCAAGGAAATAAGTTTGTAACTCCTCCAAACCAAAACTTTAAAATTTTTACCAACCCAATGCCCAAACATAATGTTTCATTTGTCAAACCCAGTGAAACTACAAAGAATGATGTGATGAATGTGGATATAGATGATGAAAACAATGCTCCTATTTAAAAAAAGCTATCAATATCAACCCTATGGATGAAATGATAGGGGAAATAGATGTCATCCCTCGTAAGGGCTAGCTTAATAGTCCTCTTCATATTACTTTCTCTTCTAAGGATATACTCAAACATTTTTCCAATGGTCCTCTCTACATAGCCAGTTGAATCTATCACAAGCCCATAAATGGGATACTCATAGATCCCACATATGGAGAGAATTTGATCACCAAGGATTCTTACTCTTTCATGAACTCTATCAAGATGAATATGATAGACTGAAAGAATGGATCAAGACACACAATGGCTTTTTATTCCCTACAATAGGATCGATCACTCTACCATTACAAATAGGAACAAAAACATCATATGTCACATTCTCCATCATCTCGCAGTTGGACCAATTTCGTGTGAAGCTAGGCCACCTATGGATTTTCTCCATGAAAGTTGTCCCTTTGATTATAGATAAATGCTTAAAGTTTCCCTTTGACAATGAAATATTCACTATCCACCATAGCAGCTTTAACCCCCTATCTTCCAAAGGAAACATTTCCCTAGATGCCTTTTGGCCCAATCCCATGGAACTTATCAAGCCAAGGGAAGACTTATTTTTCTTGTCCTACCAAAAGTTCAAGGAAAATAAGATAGCAAAACTATCTTTCAGAAATATGTCCTCATTCACCTCCAAACCTCCCATTCTAGACGAAACCATGCTTCAACCTAAACAAGAACCCAACAACAAAGACTGACCAAAAACATAAACTTCCCCTACATCATCCAAAAGACTAGGAGACAATGAAAACAACCCCATCACACCTCCTAGAATAAAACAAGTTTACAAAGCCAAAGAGAAAGTGGATGACAAACCTCCTATGGTTCCTTTTGTTCCTCCCCTTAGGGAAGAAAATCAACCTATGGTTGACCAACCTACTCCTTCACAAACACAGCTTAAAAAAAAAACCAAAATAAATAGAGGTGCTAGAGAGCGTAGGTGTAGACATCATGCCCTTGCTCGCAAGTTACATTAAGAGTTAAGTAAGTAAAGAAAATAAAAATACAAACTTGACTGAACCAATGCATGATGACCCTCCTCCCCAACTAAAACCAAATGACCCAATACAACAATCGCAACAAGAGTTGAACTTTTTAATGGACATTATCATTCTTCCTCCTATTGTGATTAACTTGGATGAAAATGAGGAAACAACTAAAATGGACGAAGTGGTACATAATGAATTGAACACATTGTTTTCTTCTTCCATGAGCTTAAATAAATAAAATCCTATATAGGGTGATGAACCTGGTACTTCTCCTAGTTTGACACATTCCCTTGTCCCTTTGGCTAGCTTTCTGCCTTCAATACACAATGAACATGATTGGGAGGTAGATGACTTGCTCATAGGTTGACTCACATTTTCTTTCTAGTATTTTTCATTTTCATTTTCTTTTCTTTTTCTTTTGTGTGATTTCATGTGTGTAACGTGATCCCCTATGATGTTTTGATCAATTTTCTCTCTCTTTGTGACATTCTATTTTTACCTATATTCTTCTCTATGTTGTGCATCGCTTTCACCTTTTTATCCTTTTATTTTTCTTCTATTTTCCTTTTGGAGATGATGCAAGGCATTGAGACATTCACATCTCCTTCATGTTGACCCAAAAGGCTTTATTTTCCTTTTCCTTTTTACTATATCTTTTTCATTTTCTTGTGTTTTCCTTTTGGGGATGATGCAAGGAATTGAGACATTTAGTTCTCCTTCATGTTGACCCAAAATTCTTTCCTTTTTGTTTCACCTTTTCTTTTTCATTTTTCTTGTGTTTTCCTTTTGTGGATGATGTAAGGCATCAAGGAACCCTATGTCTTTTCCATGTTGACCCAAAAGGTTTCTTTTTTTTTTCAATCTCTTTGTGTCATTCTTCTAGTTCTATGTGTATTTAGGGGATGATGACAATTCCAATATTTCTAAGAAAAAACCATTCTATCAAAGAACATACTGACCCCAAATCCATAGATCCCTTATGTGTTTGGTGTTTCATTTTTGGGGCAACCCCTCTTCCTTTCCTTTTTCTCTCGCATGATGCAACTTTACTCGGAAACATATGACTTGTCATAGGGCTTTCCAAGTTAGCTCTCATGAATTTTTAATTGTTTTAATTTTTCATTTTCTACTTTAAAATAATTTCTCACAACATGGTGTTTAGGAATTCCTTTAAAGTGGGGGCATACATTGACATTATTATTTTGCATTTTTCCTTTTCTTGGTTCTTAGTGTAGCCTTCTCACTTCATATGATGTGTTTTGTTGCTTTTTGGATGACATTGGGTATGATTTCCTTTAGGAGAGTGATCTATCTTAGCATATTACATTACTCTTAGTGGCCTGATGTGAAGTGCTGCATCCCCTAAGTTGCAAATTTTCTATTCTTTGATCAATCCTATTTTGGAGACATTAGGTACGATGTTCCCTAAGTTAAAGACCTTGCATGAACTAAGCAAGACTCCTTTGAACATCCTTTGCATGTTGCATTTTCCATTTGTTATATGGCCACCTTAAATAACACAACTTGCATGCATGTGTATCCATTGTGATTGTTCATGAGGGTATGTGCAGGATTATGATGGGCCAAAAAGTGGCAATATGATGGGTATGTGTAGGTTATGCGGTTGATGACTTCTTTTTACCCAAAATTGATGAAACAAAAAAGGTTTTTAAAGGAGATTCTCAGCTTTCCAACAATATAAATTATGCTTTACTTTGAATTTAATAAATTATTATTATTCATTTTCTATTGGAATTACGACTAAAGTCCTGATCGATAGGCTAATTGAAAAACATCGATAGCTTTCAAACGTTATCACAATTTTTGAATCTGAAGCATGTGTCATATTCTATGCTTTGCATACTATAAGATTAAAAAAATGAATTTCATGAATTTTTGACCAAGTTAAGGTGGTCAGACATACAAGTTTTTATATTATTTAAAATTTATAAAGAAAATTTCATAATTAATTATTTACTTGGGAAAAAATTGCAAAAAAAATGCATCGCATTGGGACATGAGTCCTCTACTTATATCTAAAATCTTATAAAAAAAATATTATCATTTTATTGTGCTTAGGGTGGTCAGAAAAACACCCACTTCTTATTTTTTCCCTAAAATTTTAAGTACCACTACATTGAAATTTCAAATTTTCACCAAATAGATTTTTTTTTTCTAAATAAACCTAGTAGTTTAGAAACTACATTCAATTTTCTACAGATTCTATTCTTACATATTTTTGAAATAATATTGATAACTTATTCAAAATTTTAAGTCAAGTTGCCTGACTTTGATTTTTTTGATTTTTTTGCCACTTAAGGGCCTTCTTTTCCATGATGATCCTGCACATACCCATGAGCTCCAATCATACAAAGTTTTTCTTGTCTCATGAAGCTCAAAAGACCATTTCTCTTTGTGTGGCACCTTATTAAAGTTATTAGGTATAGCTTTGGTATGGTTGAGTAGGAATACTAATCTGATCCATGACTTTCCCTATAGCCACTTGTGTGTGTGTGAGTGCATACCATCCATGAGTGTATGTTTCTCACCCTTTTAGGACTTCTCACCCATCAAACAACTAGAAGTTTCATTGCCTCAAAGTGATTAAACATTTTTCTAAAAAAACAACCTAGATTTGATCCACATCATGATGGAGAAATAGTCAAAGCTTGATTCGATCCTTTTATTTCTTTCTTTTTCTCTTTTTCATTTTTGGAAGTGTATGATTGGTCTCGTCACTGCTCTTTATATAATTTTTTTTGTGTGTTCCTTTGTACTTATGTTTGGTTTTCCATGGGATCTTGATCCTGGGGGACTGATCACCCCTCTTGATTTTTATTGTCTCATATTTCTGGCATTTGTTCATTGGAACCCCTCTTAGTGTGTGTTTTTCTACTTTAGTGTGAGTTTGAAGTAGGTTCATCCTCTCACTGAATTTGGGGCTAAATGTAGTGTCAAAATAAAGGTCCTTTGACATTTTTTGCACTCATTTGGGTCTTTCTTATAGATTTTGGCTTAATGTTACCTTGATTTAGTGTTGTAATGTGGATAACACATTCACATTAGGTCATGGGCCCTTGTGAACTAAAATGATTCAAATGGTACCTTACCTAAGTCTTGTAAACTATTGCAACATAATTCCACACTTGTCTAGGGTCTTGTTAATGAAGTAACCTCTTTTTATCATTTACCAAGCCTTGTTTTAAAGTGTTGTAAAGTGTTGTAACATACTTTCACACTTTTCTAGGCTTGTGATTAATAATTGGGCTTTCTTATGCTTTAATTGGCCCAATTTTGCATCCATAGGTCTTACTTATGTATATTTTTTAGAATAATCCTGGAAAATATCAATTAAAATATCAAAATCCTGAAACCCACCTTAAAATCCTAAGGTGGGACTCATTCGCCATTATAGCTGAATGTGTCCCCTTAGGTGGGACCCATTTAGCTAGGGTGGCAAATGAGTCCCCTTTAACTCAAAATTCAACTTTAAATGAAAATTCTGGTGGGTTTTTATTCTCCAAGATCTAAGGTCGGCCTATTATGTAATTTTGGGAATTATTGCATAATTAAGTATAAATACAAGCTTCTTTCCCTCATTTTAATATCTAGAAAATTTTACAAGTATTCATGAATATAATTGACAAGATAATTTCAGCATTCATAAGAGAATCCATGGCATTTCAAGAGAAAATTATCAAGCATTCAAGAGCTTCTTCAAGTGGCATTCATCATGTCAAAGATGGTTTACATCGTTTTGTTTTAGAGCTAACATTTGTGATGTAGGATTGTGTGATTCAAGCAAGCATTGCATTCAAGATCTATCAACATCAACCTAAAGTTCAAGTCCACATCCATTGGAACCATTATCTACATATTTTCAACACCTTATTGTGATGATTTGGTGAGTTGCAACATCATTATTTGTGCATTCATCATTGTCCATTCTATTTCATTTCATTTCCAAGGTTTAATTACCAACAAGGGGTTTGACCAAGGAAAACCCCTATTCAATAACCCCACAAAATTTTCCCCTCTTTTTGTGTGTGTTTTGCAGGGCTAGGTTTCAAATTTACCAAGAAGTTAAGATCAAAAAAGTGATCAAAGGAAGTCAAAGTTGTCAAAGTCCTAAGAGAAGCTTGCAAAAGATCTATAGGCTAAATTTTGCAATTTTAGATCTAGAAACTAGTTGGGAAGACCAGAGCAGACTGGTGGCTACAATTTCCTATTTTGATTTTTTTTGAAATCCAGAAGTGGACTAATTCACCACTATTGGTGAATGAGTCCCACTGCCCAAGCCTGAACAAGAATTTTGCAGATTTGAGTACCCATTTGTCTGAAACCTATTCTTGCACATTTTCCAAAAAAATTGGACTGATTTTCCTAACTTGCCATATGACTCCCATTCAACTTCAACATTAGAATTTTTTAGTTATCTAGAGCTTAATGTTGCAAGTATGAATGAGTATGGTGGTGTTTTCATTAATGTTGTCATTGATGTCAACACAGTGCAGGTTGTTGTAGAGAAAGGAATCAACTGATTGCAGGTTGTGCATGTATAGTTGAGATATTGTAGAGATGTTGTGAGTAAATGGAGCTATCTTTATGGTATTGCAAGTGTGTTGATATGATGAATTACCAAGTGATTTTGAGAAATAGTGAAGATAAAGTTGAGTATGTGTTCAAAATGTGCTTCGGTATGTGCTCCACATTTATTCTATGTTGATCCTATGCTTGTGTGGATCTGAAGTGTTGTTCATGGACATTATTGGGTGATATATCCTAGATTAGAGCTTTTGGTTTGATGGAATGTGAAAGTTGTGTTCACGAATGTGTGAACTAGTTTGGAAAAGTTGTTTTTCTATGGACTAGGAGAAATATTTTTTCTCCGTAGTCCTCAACTCATTTGTTTCAGGTATTTTAGATCTGGTAGAAGGTTTGTAATGATTCTATCTATGTTCTAGAAAATAAATTTATGGCTTGGTGCTTCGAAAGTTGTGTTTCAGAGTTGTGTGTCTATGTAGTCTGGGTGGACTAGTGGAAAGTATTTTTATATGAAGGTTGTTACATTTGTTGTAGCTAAAATTGAAGGTATATGAGATGTGCTCTCATGTATGGTGAAGTATGTTATGTGGTCTACATGTTATCTTCTCATTGTGGAAGCATGTACTTCAAAGTTCATTTTTGTTTTCATTAGGTTTTCCCAACCTAGTGTCTACACTTCATGTGAAGGATAATTGTATCAATTAAGGAAGCGTGTGATTGATCTAAGATTTTGTTGTGGGTCTTGGTTAAGTGTTGGTTTGGTCTACTCTCATTCTCTTCCAATATGGGAATGTTGATTTACCGACCTAAATTGAATTTTTAAAATGAATTTTCTATAACTGACCTAGGAGAAAGTTTCTAAGGTTGAAGATGGTATAAATACAAGTCAAGATGTTATGAATTGAAGTATAGAGTATGCCACAAGTTTGAGAAGGAAAGAGTATGTGAAAGTGAATTGAGGCAGTAGTACTTTAATGTGTTAGACTCCTAAAAGTAGTAAGTTGATGGTGTTTGCAATCTTCTGATCAAGGCTATGGATGTGTGTAACTTGTTGTGGTGGATATTTTATCTTATCTTTTGTATCTATACAAAGTGAGCCTCCTTGTTGGACAGTGACTCCTTTCTGTAGGTAGTGATCCTTGTATTTTGGGTATTGAGCCTCTTTGTATTCAATTATGGAATTACTTTATATTGTGAGTTAATCCTCACCATTTTTTTTTCATTATTGGATTTTCCATGTAAATCTAGTGTCTCTTGTGTTCATATTTTTTTATGTTATCTACATTTCATGTTCATACATAATAAAAGAGTAAAGTGGATGTGAAGTTGATAAGTGTTTTAGATTTGTGATTGTGTTTGGTGACAACTCTCAATTGTCATGCACCTTTTAACAATTTGTATCAAAGCTTTGGTTCCTTGAACAAGATCTTAACTGCTTGAGGTAGATCCGATGTTGGAAAAATTGGCAATCCTTATGTTTGATGGATCTAACTACAGTGACTGGAAAGTGAAAATGAGAGGTTACATCATCTCTCTTGGTTACGATACTTGGAAATTTGTTGAGACAAAGTATGTTTCACCGGAAAGAGGTCCTTCTTCTACCAATGAGATTTCTTTCTATGAGGAGAATGAAAAAACAAGGTATGTGATCTACAATTCTTTATCAAAGACTGAGTGAAAAAAAATTATTTCTTTGGGCACTGCTTATGAAGTATGGAAAAAGTTGGAAGATATCTATGAAGGAAATGATAAAGTGAAATTCTCAAAGAAGCTAACAGCTAAGCACTGATATGAGAACTTGAAAATGGAAGAAGGTGAAGATATTGCAAGCTATTTTCAAAGGGTTGATATTGCAATCAATGAAGTTAAAATTCAAGGTGGTACCCTAATTGATGAAGATGTGCTGGAGAATATTTTGATGACTCTACCAAAGAGTTACAATGATAAAGTATTAGCTATTCAAGAAGTGTATGATCCTAATAATTTTATTAAAGAACAAATATTTAGCACCTTGACTACATTTGAGATGAGAAAGTTTGGAAAAGAAAAGGAGAAGGAAAAATCATCCTTTAAAACTACAAAGAAAAAATATGATCCAGGTGGTGATAGTTTAGATGAGTTGGAAGAAAATTTTACAAGGGAGTTGAAGAAAGGTACCGGTAAGTACAAAGGTATGCTACCTCTTAAATGTTCTAGTTGTGGAAATATTGGTCACTATGCTTCAAGATGTCCAAATAGAGTTGTACACAAGAAGAACATAGATAATGAAGATGAAAAGAATAAGAATTTCAAAAATTTCTATTATGTTAGAGAAGATGTTGGGATTTATGATAATGAATATGGTTTTGAAGGTGATGATAATGAATGCTTTTTTCTAGCCTTAGAAAATAAATCTATGTTTGCTAACTCTAGAATATTTGCAAGGGAAAGTGGTCTAGAGAACAAGAAGGATGAGATGGAAGGTACTCTGGTTACTACCTTTCATGCTAGAAAGGATGAAAACTATTGGGTGATTGATAGTGGATGCTCAAATCACATGACCAAAGACAAAATTAAGTTCACTAAACTTGAAAAGTATGATTGTGGATTAGTCATGTTTGGAGATGATTTTAGAGAAAAGATTGTTGGAAAAGGAACTATTAGTTTTGATGGAAAACATAGCACTAATAATGTCTATTATGTTAAGGGCTTAAGGCATAATCTTTTGAGTGTTGGAAAAATATATAGCAGAAGATTGAAGCTTGTGTTTTAGGATAATACTTGTGAGATCAGAAAAAGGTCTAGAACTATGGTTGTTGCAAGAAGAAGAATATATGGAAACATTTATTAGCTTAAGGGTGTTGATTATCAATGTCTTGTATCTCAAGTTAACAAAAGTTGGCTATGGCACCGGAGGAAGGGACATGTAAAATTTGATAATCTGATTAGAATCAGTTCAAGAGAGGTTATTTGGGATTTTCCTAAAATCACAAATCCTACCAATACCGTTTACAAAAGTTGCCAATTGGGAAATCAAACACGATGTAGTTTTAGAGGGAAAGAACAATCAACTACCAGAATGTTGGAAATGGCTCATATAGACCTTTGTAGTCCTACAAGAACACGAAGTATTAATGGTGATAGGCATTTCATTATTGATGATTTTTCTATAATAACATGGCTTACATTTATTAGGGAGAAATCTCAAGCTCTATATAGATTCAAAGTGTTCAAGGAAAGGGTTGACAATGAGCTGAACCTGAGAATCAAATGTTTAAGGTCTAATAGAGGTGGAGAATTCACTTCCAGTGAGTTTAATAGACTTTTTAAATAGCATGGCATATAGAGACATTTTACTCCTAGAAATCCTTAGCAGAATGGAGTGGTTGAGAGGAAGAACCAAACTATGCAAGAGGTTGGAAGAAAGTATGATGAAAGAAGTAATTGTATTTGATGTATACTAGAGAGAGGAAATCCACACTACTATTTATATTCTTAACAAAGTTCAGATCATAGGTAATAGCACAAAGACTCCTTATGAGTTATGGACTAGTAAGATTCCTACTATTAAGTACTTTAAAGTGTTTGGAATTAGATGTTACATTAAAAGAGATGATGAGAACCTTGGAAAGTTTTATGCTAGATGTGATGAAGGGATTTTGCTTGGATATTCAACTAGTAGGAAAGCTTATAGATGCTTCAATAAAAGATTAAGGAAGGTTGTGGAGAGTGCAAATGTGAAAGTTGATGAAGACATGCATAGATTAGTTGAAATAAGTAAAGTTGAACTAGATGAGCCTATTTTTGGACCAGTACTAGAAGAGAATAAGGAAGAAGAAGAACATATTGAAGAAGAAGAAGAAGCTCTAGAACCTTCTCCTAAAACCCCAAAGTATGTACAGGAGAATCATCTAGAAGAATAGATAATTGGAGATAAAAGTGAAGGTGTGAAAACAAGAAGCAAAGTGGTAGTAGTTGAGGTGAATATGTGTTTACTTCCAAAGATAGAACCTAAATATGTATGTGAATCATGCAAAGATGATATTTCAGTTAGAGCTATGAAAGAAGAGTTGTAGCAGATAGAGAAGAATCATACATGAGAATTGGTTCCTAGACCTATAAACAAGAATATAATTGGTTCAAAGTGGGTGTTCAAGAATAAGTTGAATGTGAATGGTGAAGTTGTAAGAAACAAAGAAAAACTTGTATGCAAAGGTTATTCACAAGTTGAAGGAATAGAATTTGAGGAAACATTTGTCCTAGTGGCAAGAATGGAGTCCATTAGGATGTTTTTGGAATTCTTTACACATAAAGACTTCAAGGTATATCAGATGGATGTTAAATTTTCATTTTTGAATGGAGAATTAAAAGAAGTGTACATGGAACAAACTGAACGATTTTAGTTATCATATAAGCCAAGCATGGTTTGTAAGTTGAAAAAGGAATTGTATAGACTCAAATAGGCTCCTAGAGCATTGTATGCAAGATTTGATAGATATTTGACACAATAAAGATTCAACAAGGGCTTCACAGACAATAATCTCTATTTTAAAGTTGAAGGAAAAAAAAAATTGATAGTAGTTGTGTATGTTGATGATATCATTTTTGGAGGAAATGAAGGCATGTATAAGAGGTTTATAGAGGAGATGCAAAAAGAGTTTGAAATGTCTATGATTGGTGAGTTGAATGTATTCCTTCAACTTGAAGTAAATCATACTAATAAGGGGATATTCATTTCATAGTCAAAGTATGTCAAAGAGATGTTGAAGAAGTTTGGAATGGATGACTCCAAACAATTTTTACCCCTATGCTATCTAGATGCAAGTTGAGTAAAGATGATGAATCTCCTAAAGTTGATCAGAACATGTATAGATCTATGATTGGTGGAATGTTGTATCTTACTACTACTAGACCGAATGTCATGCATGCAATATGTTTGGTTGCCATATTTCAAACAGAACCTAAAGAAGCACATGTTACATCTATGAAAAGAATATTCATATATCTAAAAGGAACTGTAGATTATGGCTTGTGGTATCGTAAGGATACTAATTTTACTTAAGTGCTTACACTGATGTAGATTGGGCTAGCTATGTAGATGACTAGAAGAGTACAAGTGGTGGTGATTTCTCTCTTGGAAGAAGATTGGTTTCATGGCTAAAAAAGAAATAGGTTTTAGTGTCTTTATCCACTACAAAAGTTGAGTAAATTGTTGTAGCATATTGTTGCAAATAGGTTTTGTGGATGAAGAAAACATTGAAGGATATAGGAGTGATATGTGATGAGCCTGTCTCTATCTTTTGTGATAATACAAGTGTTATAAATTTTTTAAAGAATTCGGTAATGCATTCAAGGACAAAGCATATATCTATCAGATATCATTTCTCAAGAGAGAAGGTATTGGAGAATGAAGTTAGGTTGGAGTATGTTCCTACAAAGGATCAAATTGCAAATACATCTACTAAGGCTCTTCCGAAGGATACTTTTGAGTATCTCAAAGAGAAGTTGTGGGTCATTGGCCCTCCTTCTTCAAACTAGGTGTACATGGAGGTGCATCAATCTAGTGAATCTACAGATTCTTCATTTATCTAGACTGATGATTGGATCTACTTTGCAAAGGGAGTAGAAAATATTATTGTTGTAGTATGAAATGGTGCACTCATAAGGGGGAGTGATCAGAGATTTTTTTCTTTTCCTTTGATGTCAAAGGGGGAGAGAGTGTCATGTGAAAAATAGTGAAGGAAAAAGGGGAAAGAAATTCATTGCAAGGAATATTGAGAGTGTAGGAATGTTGTGTAGGTTTTCTAATGTAAAAAATAAAAGAGAGTGGAGGAATGGAATAGATGTTGTCTTTGATGGTTTTTCACACCATGTGTTGCCATCAATGAAAAATGGGGATATTTTTGCAAGTATGAATGAGTATGGTGGTGTTGTTATTAATATTTTCATTGAAATCAACATAGTGCAAGTTGTTGCAAAGAAAGGAATCAATTGATTTCAGGTTGTGCATGTATAGTTGAGATATTGTAGAGATGTTTTGAGTACATGGAGATATATTTATGGTGTTGTAGGTGTGCTGATTTGATGATTTACCAAGTGTTTTTGAGAAATAGTGAAGACAAAGTTGAGTATGTTTTCAGAATGTGCTCTGGTATGTGCTTTGCATTTCTTCTGCGTTGATCCTATGTTTGTGCAGATCTGAATTTTTTTTAATGGAAATTATTGGGTGATATATCCTAGATTAGAGCTTCTGGTTTGATGGAGTGTGAAATTTGTGTTCACTAGTGTGTGAACTAGTTTGGCAGAGCTATTTGTTTGTGGAATCGGAGAAATGTTTCTGATCCATAGTCCTCCACTAGTTTGTTTTAGGTCTTGCAGATCTGGTAGAATATTTTTAATGATGTTATCTATGTTTTGGAAAAGGCATTTGTGGTTTGCTGCTCTAGAAGTTGTTTTTCAGAGTTGTGTGTTTTTGTTCAATCTGGATGGACTGGTGGAAAGTGTTTTGTGTATGTTGATTGTTCTATTTGCTGCTGATGAAACTGAAGGTATCTGAGATGTTTTCTTGTGTGTGGTGAAGCATGTTATGTGGTCTATATGTTATCTTCTTGTTGTAGAAGCATGTACTTCAAATTCCATTTATGTTTTTATTAGGTTTGGCTAACCTAGTTTCAACACTTCGTGTGAAGGATAAGTATCAATTATAGAAGTATGTGATTGATCCAAGATGTTCTTCTGGGTCTTGGTTAAGTGTTGGAAAATGGTCTACTATCATCCTCTTCCACCATAGGAATGTTGATTTTCTGACCTAATTTGAGTTTGTAAAATGAACCATATTTAGCCAACCTTGGAGAAAGTTTCTATAGTTGAAGATGGTATAAATACAAGTCAAGATGTTATGAATTGAAGTATCAAGTATGCCACAAGTTTGAGAAGCGAAGAGTGTGTGAAAGAGAATTGAGGAAATAGTACTTTAATGTGTTAGATTCCTGAAAGCAGTGAGTTGATGGTGTCTGCAATCTTTTGATCAATACTACAGATGTGTGTAACCTGTGGTGGATCTATTTTGTTATCTTTTGTATCTGTAGGTAGTGAGCCTCCTTGTTGGATAGTGAGTCATTTATGTAGGTAGTGACCCTTGTATTTTGGGTAGTGAGCCTCTTTGTATTCAATTTCAGAATTACTTTATAGTGTAAGTTAATCTTCGCCATGGTTTTTCCCTTATTCAGTTTTCCACATAAATCTAGTGTCTCTTATGTTGATATTCCTTTCTTCTATCTGCATTTCATGTTCATACTTAATAACAAAATAAATTGAATGTGAAGTGTATATGTGTTTGAGATTTGTGATTGTTTTTGGTGCAAACTGATTCACCCCCCTCTAAGTTGTCTTCTTCCTTTAAACAATTGGTATCAGAGCTTAACCGCTTGAGGTAGATCTGATGGTGCACAAATTGGGAATCCCTATGTTTGATGGATCTGACTATAGTGACTGGAAACTGCAAATGAGAGGTTACATAATCTCTCTTGGTTACAAGACTTGGAAAGTTGTTGAGACAAAGTATTTTGCACCTGTAAGTGGTCCTTCTTCTGTTGATGATATTTCTACCTATGAGGAGAATGAAAAAACAAGGCATGCAATCTATAGTACTTTATCTAAGACTAAGTGAATTTTTTTTATTTCTTTTGGCGTTGCTTATGAAGTATGGAAAAAGTAGGAAGATATCTATAAAAGAAATGATAGATTGAAATTGTCAAAGAAGCTTCCAACTAAGCATAGATATGAGAACTTGAAAATGGAAGAAGGTGAAGATATTGTAAGCTATTTTCAAAGGGTTGATATTGTAGTGAATGAAGTGAAAATTCAATGTGGTACCTTGACTGATGAAGATGTGATGGAGAAGATTTTGATGACTATACTAGAGAGTTACGATGATAAATTCTTAGTTATTCAAAAAGTGTATGATCGTAAGAAGTTTATAAAAGAATAGTATTTGGCACCTTAATTGAATTTGAGATGAGAAAGTTTGGAAAAGAAAAGGAGAAAATAGAATCATCCTTTAAAACTAAAAATACAAAAGATGATATGGATTATGATAGTTTAGATGAGTTGGAAGAAAATTTTGCAAGTTGAAGAAAGTTACTAGTAATTACAAAGATATGTTACCTTTTAAATGTTTTTGTTGTCAAAATATTGGTCACTATGCTATAAGGTGTCCAAATAGAGTTATACACAAGAGGAATAGAGATAATAAATACAAAAAGGATAAAATTTTTAAAAATTTCTATTATGTTAGAGAAGATGATGGGATTTCTGATGATGAATGCTTGTTTCTAGCCTTAGAGAATAAATTTTTGTTTGCGAACTCTAGAAGATTTGCAAGGGAAAGTGGTCTAGAGAACAAGAAGGATGAGATGGAAGGTACTCTGGCTACTTCCTTTCAAACTAGAAAAAATGAAGACTATTAGTGGATGTTCAAATCACATGACTAGAGACAAAACTAAATTCACTAAACTTGAAAAGTATGATGGTGGATTAGTCATGTTTGGAGATGATTCTAGAGCAAAGATTATTGGAAAAGGAACTATTAGTTTTGATGGAAAACACAACACTGATGATGTCTATTATGTTCAGGAAATAAGGCATAATATTTTAAGTGTTGGAAAAAGGTGTAGCAAGGGATGCAAGCTTGTGTTTCAAGATAATACTTGTGAGACCAAAAAAGGGTCTAGAACTATGGTTGTTGCAGGAAGAAGAACATATGGAAACATTTATTAGCTTAAGGGTGTTGATGGTTAGTACCTTGTATCTCAAATTAATGAAAGTTGGCTATGGCACTAGAGGATGGGACATGTAAAATTTGATAATCTAATCAAAATTAGTTCAAGAGAGGTTGTCTAGGATCTACCAAAAATGATAAAGCCTACCAATACCATTTGCAAAAGTTTCCAGTTGCGAAAGCAAACAAGATGCAGTTTTAAAGGAAAAGAACAATAAACTACTAGAATGTTGGAATTGGTTAATTTAGACCTTTTTGGTCCTACAAGAATAGGAAATCTTAATGGTGACAGGTATTTCATGCTTCTTATTGATGATTACTCTAGAATGACATGGGTTACATTTCTTAGGGAGAAATATCAAGCTCTGGATAGATTCAAAGTGTTCAAGGCAAGGGTAGAGAATGAATTGAACTTGAGAATCAAATGTTTAAGGTATGATAGAGGTGGAGAATTCACTTCCAGTGATTTTAATACATTTAGAGAAGAGAATTACATAAAGAGACATTTTTTTTTCTCCTAGAACTCCTCAACAAAATGGAGTGGTTGAGAGGAAGAACCAGACTATCCAAGTGGCTACAAGAAAGATGATAAAAGAAGCAAATGTACCTAATGTATAATAGAGAGAGGCAATCCACACTATTTTTTATATTCTTAACAGAGTGCAAATTAGAGGTAACAACACAAAAACTCCTTGAGTTATGGACTGACAAGATTCCTACTATTAAGTACTTTAAAGTGTTTGGAAGTAGATGTTACATTAAAAGAGATGATGAGACGCTTGGGAAGTTTGATGCTAGATGTGATGAAGGGATTTTCCTTGGATATTCAACTAGCAGCAAAGCTTATAGATGCTTCAATAAAATATTGAGGAAGATTGTTGAGAGTGCAAATGTGAAAGTTGATGAAGAGATGCATACACTAGTTGAAATAAGTAAAGTTGAACCAGATGAGCCTATTTGTGGATTAGTACTAGAAGAGGATAAGGAAGAAGAAAAAAATATTGAAGAAGAAGAAGAAGCTTTGTAACTTGCTCCTAAAACCCCAAAGAATGTACAAAAGAATCATCCAAAAGAACATATAATTGGAGATAAAAGTGAAGGTGTGAAATCAAGAAGAAAACTAGTATTAGCTGAGGTGAATTTGTGTTTACATTCAAAGATAGAACCTAATTTTTTATGTGAAGCATGCAAAGATGAGAGTTCGGTTAGAGCTATGAAAGAAGAGTTGCAATATATAGAGAAGAATTATACATGGGAATTGGTTCCTAGACCTGTAAACAAAAATATAATTGGTTCAAAATGGGTATTTAGGAATAAGTTGAATGAGAATGGTGAAGTTGTAATAAACAAATCAAGACTTGTATGCAAATTTTATTCACGGGTTGAAGGAATAGACTTTGAGGAAACATTTTCCATGGTGGTAAGAATGGAGTCCATTAGGATGTTTTTAACATTCTCTACACACAAAGACTTCAAGGTATATCAGATGGATGTTAAGTCTACATTTCTGAATGGAGAATTGGAAGAAGAGGTGTACATGGAATAACCAAAGGGATTTCAGCTATCAGATAAATTAGGCATGGTTTGTTAGCTGAAAAAGGAATTTTATGGACTCAAACAAGCTCCTATAGCATCTTATGCGAGATTGGTAAGATATTTGACACAACAAAGATTCAGCAAGGGATCCACAGACAGTAATCTCTATTTCAAAGTTGAAGGAAACAAAATGGTTATAGTAGTTGTGTATGTTGATGATATCATTTTTGGAGGAAATGAAGGTATGTGCAAGAGGTTTGTAGAGGAGATGCAAAAAGAGTTTGAAATTTCTATGATTGGTGAGTTGAATTTCTTCCTTGGACTTCAAGTAAATCAAACTTATAAGGGGATATTCTTTCACAGTCAAATTATGTCAAAGAATTTTTGAAGAAGTTTGGAATGGATGACTCCAAACCTGTTTGTACCCCTATGCTAACTAGATGAAAGTTGAGTAAAGATGATGAATCTCCTAAAGTTTATGAGAGCATGTACAAATCTATGATTAGTGGAATGTTGTATCTTACTACTACTAGACCGAATATCATGCATCCAGTATTCTTGGTTGCCATATTTCAATCAAAACCTAAAGAAGCACATGTTATAGCTATGAAAAGAATATTTAGATATCTAAAAGGAACTCTAGATTATGGCTTGTGGTATCCTAAGGATACTAATTTTACTTTAAGTGCTTACACTGATGCAGATTGGGCTGGTTGTGTAGATGACCAAAAGAGTATAGGTTGTCATGCTTTCTTTCTTGGAGGAAGATTGGTTTCATGGCTAATCAAGAAATAGGATTCAGTGTCTTTATCCACTCCAGAAGTTGAGTACATTGCTGCAGCATCTTGCTGCAAATAGGTTTTGTGGATGAAGAAAACATTGAAGGATATAGAAGTGATATGTGATGAACATATCCCTATATTATGTGATAATACAAGTGTGATAAACATTTCAAAGAATTTGGTAATGCATTCAAGGAAAAAGCATATATCTATCAAATATCATTTCTTAAGAGAGAAGGTATTGGAGAATGAAGTTAGGATGGAGTATGTGCCTACAAAGGATCAAATTGAAAACATATTTATTAAGGCTCTTTCAAAGGATACTTTTGAGTATCTCGAGGAGAATTTGGGGGTCATTTTCCCTCCTTCGAACTAGGTGCACATGGAGGTGCATCCGTCTAATGGATATATAGATTCTTCATTTGTTTGGACTGATGATTGGGTCCACTCCGTAGGGGGACTAGAAAGTATCACTGTTGCAGTATGAAATGGGTGCACTCCTAAGGGGGAGAGAGTCATGTGAAAAATAGTGAAGGAAAAATGGGAAAGAAAATCATTGCAAGGAATATTAAGATTGCAGGAATGTTATGTAGGTTGTCTAATCTAACAAATAAAGGAGAGTGCAAAAATGGAATAGATATTGTCTTTGATGATTTTTCACATGTAACATGTGTTGTCAAAAATGACAAAGGGGGAGATTGTTACAAGTATGAATGAGTCTGGTGGTGTAGTCATTAATGTTGTCATTGATGTCAACATAGTGCAAGTTGTTGCAAAGAAAGGAATCAAGTGAGTGGAGGTTGTGCATGTATAGTTGAGATATAGTAGAGATCTTGTGAGTACATGGAGCTATCTTTATGGTGTTGCAGGTGTGCCAACTTGATGAATTACCAAGCATTTTTGAGAAATAGTGAAGACAAAGTTGAGTATGTGTTTAGAATGCGTTGTGGTATGTGCTCAAAATTTCTTCTATATTGATCATATCCTTGTCCAGATTTGAAGTGTTGATCATGTACATTATTGGGTTATATATCCTAGATTGGAGATTCTAGTTTGATGGAGTGTGAAAGTTGTGTTCACTGGTGTGTGAACTAGTTTGGAAAAGTTTTTTTTCTATGGATTGGGAGAAATGTTTATGCTCCATAGTCCTGTGTTCGTTTGTTTTAGGTCTTGCAGATCTGGTAGAAGGTTTGTAATGATGTTTTATATGTTTTGGAAAAAGAATTTGTCTTTTGGTGCTCTAAAAGTTGTGTTTCAAAGTTGTTGTTTGTGTCTTTGTAGATGAAACTGAAGGTATCTGAGATGTGTTCTCATGCATGGTGAAGCATGTTATGTGGTCCACATGTTATCTTATCATTGGAGTAGCATATACTTCAAAGTTCTTTTTTTTTCATTAGGTTTGGCCAACCTAGTGTCTACACTTCATGCAGAGGATAAGTATCAATGAAGGAAGTGTGTGATTGATCTGAGATGTTGTGGGTCTTGTTTAAGTGTTTCTTTGGTCTGTTCTCATTCTCTTCCACTGTCAGAATGTTGAGTTTCTAACCTAATTTGAATTTGTAAAATAATTGTGTGTATCCAACCTTGGAGAAAGTTTCTAAGGTTGAAGATGGTATAAATACAAGTTGATATGTTATGAATTTAATTAGCAAGTATTCCACAAGTTTGAGTAGCAAAGAGTGTATGAAAGTGAATTGAGGAAGTAGTAAATTAATGTGTTAGACTCCTAAAAGTAGTGAGTTGATGGTGTCTACAATCTTTTGATCAAGGCTACAAATGTGTGTAACTTGTTGTGGTGGATCTTTTGTGTTATCTTTTGTATCTATAGGCAATGAGCCTCCATGTTGGACAATGAGTCATTTTTATAGGCAGTGAGCCTCTTTGTATTTTTCTTTGGAATTACTTTATATTGTGAGTTAATCCTCACCGTGGTTTTTCCCTTATTGGGTTTTCCACATAAATTTGGTGTCGCTTGTGTTGATATTGCTTTATGTTATCTGCATTTTATGGTCATACTTAATAACAAAATAAAGTGGATGTGAAGTTGATAAGTGTTTGAGATTTTTGATTGTGCTTGGTGACAACTAATTCACCCCACCCTCTCAGTTTTCTCGTGCCTTTCAACACTCCATTCCATCTTTAGGAAGTTTCCAAGTGTACATCTCTAGTTTCACAACCTTTTATTACATTTTACTTGCATTCCTAGGTCATTTAGTATCAATTTTCATATAACACTATGTTTTCAAACATTTTGAATTTTCCAAGTTTACACTTGGTGGTGAACCCTCATTTACTGATATCCTTTCTGTAGAACTCTCCTTTTGTCAGATTTCAATCTCCTTTGCATTAAAATCTCAAAGGTTTGTTCTTGAGTGAATAGTGATATTTTGTCTCTCTCCTTTTAGGTAAAAAGCCATAGAAGCAAAAGAGAGCACAAAATAATTTTATTGATTCACATTAGGTTCACCAAAATGAATAAAATTATTGTTTTCTCTCTTTCACTTCTAGGTTTTTGGACCTAAAGGGAGAGAGACAAAAATTCACTATTCACTCAAGAACAAACCCTTGGGTATGTGTAGGATCATGATGGGCCAAAAAGTGGCGATATGATGGGTATGTGTAGGGTATGTGGTTGATGACTTTTTTTTAACTCAAAATTGATGAAACGAAAAGGGTTTTTAAAGGATATTCTCAACTTTCCACCAATATAAATTATGTTTTACTTTCAATTTAATAAATAATTATTATTCATTTTCTATTTGAACAAGGACTAAAGTCTTGATTGATAGGCTCATTAAAAAACATCTATATCTTTCAAACGGTAACAAATTTTTTGAATCTAAAACATGTGTCAGATTCTATGCTTCGCATACTATAGGATTAAAAAAAATGACTTTCATGAAGTTTTGACCAAGTTAAGGTGGTTAGAAATACAATTTTTTTATATTTTTTAAAATTTGTAATAAAAAAATTCATAATTAATTATTTACTTGGAAAAAAATTATTAAAAAAATGCATCACATCTAGACATGAGTCCTCTACTTATATATAAAATATTATAAAAAAATATTATCATTTTATTGTGGTTAGGGTGGTCAAATAGACACCTATGGGTATGTGTAGGATCATCATGGAAAAAATAGGCCCTTAAGTGGCAAAAAATTCAGAAAAATCAGAGTTAGGCAATTTGACATAAAACTTTGAATAAGTTATCTATATTATTTCAAAATTATGTAACAATAGAATTTGTAGCAAATTGAATGTAGTTTCTAAACTACTAGGTTTATTTTTTTAAAAACAAAATCTATTTGGTGAAAATTTGAAATTTAAATGCAGTAGTACTTAAATTTAAAGGAAAAAATAAGAAGTAGGTGTATGTTGACCACCCTAACCACAATAAAATGATAATATTTTTTTATAAGATTTTAGATATAAGAAGAGGACTTATGTCCCAATGTGATGCATATTTTTTTGTAATTTTTTTCCAAGTAAATAATTAATTATGATTTTTTTATTACAACTTTTAAAAATATAAAAAATGTATGTCTAACCACCTAACTTGGTCAAAACTTCATGAAATTCAATTTTTATTTTTAATCCTCTAGTATACAAAGCATAGACTATGACACATGTTTTGGATTCAAAAATGTGATACCATTTGAAAGCTATAGATGTTTTTAATCAGCCTATCAATCAGGACTTTAGTCATAATTCAAATAGAAAATGAATAATAATTATTTATTAAATTCAAATAAAGCATAATTTATATTGGTGGAAAGCTGAAAATATCCTTAAAAACCCTTTTCATTTCATTAATTTTGGGTAAAAAAGTCACCAGCCACATACCCTACAAATACCATCATATTGCCACTTTTTGGCCCATCATGATCCTGCACATACCCCTACTTATTTTTTCCTTGAAATTTAAGTACTACTGCATTGAAATTTTAAATTTTCACCAAATAGATTTCTTTTTTTTTTAAATATACCTAGTATTTTTGGAAACTACATTCAATTTGCTATAGATTCTATTCTTACATATCTTTGAAATATTATAGATAACTTATTCAAATTTTTATGTCAAGTTTCCTAACGCTGATTTTTCTAAATTTTTTGCCACTTAAGGGCCTATTTTTTCTATGATGATCTTGCACACACCCCCTTGAGTTTTCAATGCAAGGGAGGTTGAAATATGACAAATGGAGAGTTCTAGGGAAAGGATATCAACAAATGAGGGTTCAACACCAAGTGTAAACTTGGAAAATGCAAGTTGCTTGAAAATACAACATGATATGGAAACTAATACTAAATGACCTAAGATTGCAAATAAAATATAATAAAAAGTTGTGAAACTAGAGATGTGCACCTAGAAACTTGCTAAAGATGGAATGGAGGTCTAGATTATAGAAAATTATGATGTTGAAGTTGATTGGGACTCATACACTAGGCTAAGTGAATTAGTTTAGTTTTTTGGAAAATGTGCAAGTACAAGTTTCAAAAAAATGGGTACTCAAATATGCAAAATTCATGTTCAAGCTTGGGAAGTGGGACTCACTCTCCAATAGTGGTGAATCTGTCCACTTCTAGATTTATAGAAATTCAAAGTAGGAAACTATAGCCCTTATTCTGCTCTACTCTTCTCGATTGGTTTACAAATCTAAAACTATAGAATTTAGCTTGTAGATCTTCTCCAAGCTTCTCTTAGGACTTTGAAAACTTTGAATTACTTTGATCACTTTTCTGATCTTAACTTCTTGGTAAATCTACAACCTAGCCCTACAAATCACACACAAGAAGACAAAAAAATGTTGTGGGGTTTGTGAATAGGGGTTTTCCTTGGTCAAACCCCTTGTTGGTAATGAAACCCTTGAAATGAAATGAAATAGAATGGAGAATGATGAATGAACAAAAAATGATGTTACAACTCACCAAACCCTAGCAATAAGGTGTTGCAAACATGTAGATAATGGCTCCAATGGATGTGGACTTGAACTCTAGTTTGATGTTGATAGATCTTGAATGCAATGCTTGCTTGAATCACACAATCCTACATCACAAATATTATCCCTAAAAAAACATGATGAAAACCATCTTTGACATAATGAATGACACTTGAAGAAGCTCTTGAATGCTTGATAATATGCTCTTAAAATTCCTTGAATGCTCTTATGAATGTTCAAATGCTCTGGTGAACTATATGCAAGAATACTTGTAAAATTTTCTAGGTATGAAAATGAGGGAAAAAAAGCTTTTATTTATAATCAATTATGCAATAATACCCAAAATTACAACATCATAGTCCAACCTTAGATCTTAGAGAATAAAAACCTTCCAAAATTTTGAATTAAATTTGAATTTTGAGATAAAGGGGACTTATTCGCCACCTTTGGAAAATGGGTCCCACCTAAGGGGACTCATTTGCCCATAATGGTGAATGAGTCCCACCTTAGGATTTTAAGGTGGGTTTTGGGATTTTTATATTTTAAATTATGTTTGTCAGGATTATTCTAAAACATATACATAAGGAACGTGGATGCAAAATGGTGCCAATTAAAGCATAAGAAAGCCCAATATTAATGACAATCCTAGAAAAGTGTGAAAGTATGTTACAACACTTTACAACTCTTTGAAACAAGGCTTGGTAAATGATGAAAAGACGTTATTTCATTAATAAGACACTAGAAAAGTGTGAAAGTATGTTGTAACACTTTACAACACTTAGGTAAGGTACCATTTGAATCCTTTCAGTTCACAAGGGCCCAAGACCTAATGTGAATGTGTTATCCACATTACAACACTAAATCAAGGCAACATTAAGCCAAAATCCATAAGAAAGACCCAAACGAGTGTGAAAAATGTCAAAGGACCCTTTTTTCAACACTACAACTATTTTGGTTTAGATTGTGAGATTTTGTACTCTCGCATAGAGTAGGGTGTAAAATCTAATGAACCCAAATCATCCCTAAAACATTTGTTTGAAGATGAATCATTTTTATTTGAATCTTTGGACTTTGAGGGTGAGATTTTGGACTCTTCTTTGAAACAAGGTGTAAAGTCTAACAACCCTCCAATCATCACCTAAGAGTTTTGTTGTAGGTGAAATAAAATTAGGATAATAAACTTGTATAGGTTCTACCTTTGAGGTTGGAATCAAAGTATTAGGGGATTTTGAAGTGTCATGATCATGTTGAACTTGTGAATTATAGATTTTTTCATCTACTTCAACTATGTATATCTTGTTTCTATATTCAAACTTCATCTTACGGTGATGAGTAGATGGGACTCCTTTCATAGCATGAATCCATGGTCTCCCTACGAGAAGGTTGTATGAAAGAGCTACTGGCATTATATGGATAGGAGTAGGAAAAAATATAGGTTTGACCTCAATAGGTAATGTGATCATTCCTAATAGTTTCCTATTAACATTGTCAAACCCAAGAATATTAACATCATTAAGCTGAATAAGCTTCTTTTTCACACCAATTTTATCTAGGATATCAATGCTTCAAACATTAAGGCCTCATGTTTATTTTGTCCATATCAAGCAAGGGTAATACTTGTTAAGGGAATGTTATATCTGACTTTGTCACATACATACAATCAAATGGGGTTGCAAAATCATTCAATTTCACATAAATTTGGATATCATTCTTCTACAAAATTTATTCGTGCATCCTATTATATGTAGGTGATGTTTGAATAAGATCCCATAGGGATATCTTATCGTGAGTATTTTTAATTTGTTCAATAAAATCATACTCCTTTCCACTATGTAAAGGAAAACTAGGAGCACTAGGAAAGATATTTTGAGGTAATGGAAATGAAGTTGGAGTGGTTTGCAGTTGCCTATTGTTCCTTATATTATATGTGTGAACAACGGTACTATAACTCGGATGCTACAAAAAATTGTTACTAGTAAGTTACCTTGTAAAATTCAAGATAGATCCTAGAGGTAATTTATGAGGTCCTATAATGGGAGGTGACTTAGGAGGCTCATTAATTAAATGAGATCAAATTTGTGCACTCATAACCTCAACTAAGTGACCTAGATGACCTCCTAGTGAGGGGGGATCTAATGTGATCTTAACATATTCATCCATACCATCCATCTTACTATTTGTTGAGAGAAATATACCATTGGAAGAGGTACACACAAGATTCTCATGAAGCTCAATAATTAGGTCTTCTAACACCAAGATACCTTCATCACAAGTAAGAGAAGTATTGGGAGAAGAGAAACTAGGATTGCCATGATTGTAGATGATTGTATCCTCTTGTAGAAAAGCTTTAATGGATGATATATATGAGATCAAATCCTCAATGGATTCATCTAACATGTCAAATTCATCACACCCTAAGGGTTTGAAGGATATGCTTTCTCCAAGGTTTACCATTTATTTTTATTTATTTTTTTGAAATATTGTAAAATGCAATTAATCTAGCTAAATTATGAAATGATGTTGAATATAAAAAAAATGTACACAGATCTGAAACTATCCACATCTGAAATATGCAAAAAATTTCCTAATTTGCAATTCCTATTTACTAAATGGATGATTAGACCCAATGCATAAAATAAAAATTCCTAAAAAATTGCTAGACTGAAACAGTGGTTTACTAGTAGATTTGGGAAGTGCAGAAAACCATAAAAAAGCTCAAAAAAGTTGAATTTTATAGAGAATGAAGGACTCATTCACCGATGGGAAAATGGGTCTCTGTGCATGGTTTGAAAAAATGAAAAATGAAATTTATGAGTGGTTTTATGTGTTCTCTATTCCAGGTTTCAAATTGTAACTTATGTGACAAAATTTTCTAGAATATGATGACCTAATGGAAGTATAATTAATGGAAAATGATGAACTATATGATACTTTTTAAGATGCAATTTTGGGTAAATTTTTGAATGTAAATGATGAAAAGTACACTAATATGCAAGTTCTATGCAAGATTAATGTAAAATGTATGCAATTTTTGAATTTTTTTAGATTTAAGCAATGCAAAAATGCAAATTTAAAACTCTATATGAAATGAAAACTATTGCAAGTTTCACAACCCTAAATGAGATGTAAAGTAATGAAAACTAATGCAAATCCTAGTTCTATGGCTTAAATGATCTCTAAAATAGAAATTAGAATGTTCAAAATGTCAAGTTCACCAAAATGAAACATAGAAAAACAACATAGGTTCACCAAAACATAGGGTTTTATACAAATTTTAGAATGTTTCACCAAACTTACTATAAATAGAAAGGGAAAAATCGAGTGTAATGACTCTACCTATTTTCTATTTCATTCAAGAAATGAGATCCTCCAAGAAATAATTAACTTTTAGCCCTTAGGTGAGTCAATTCTATGGAAGATCTGACAATTTCCTTTATAGGTGTGTATGAGGTAAATATTATTGAATTGCACTCTTGAGAGACAAATGAAAAATACCTAACGATCCCAATTATGTAATGTAACACTTGGATATTCAATTTAAAGCATAACACTAAGAGAATCCACAACTTTCCTTCATATTTGTGAAGTCTAAATTATTATAAACATGCAATCAAAAATGTTGCAAGGTGTCCTAACATAAATAGTAACAAAAATGACTAAACAGGGGTTTTGGTAGAAAGATTAAAAATACCAAATGTACTCATTCATGACATGTAAAGGTTGATTTTAGTAGATGAAACATAGGACTAACAGAAACAGTGAACCTCTTGCAAATCTGAGAAGGGTAAAATGTTGTGCACCTATTACAAAATATTGTTTATGGAAGTTGTCTTGGGACTCATTTTCCTATAGGCTAATGACTCCTTTTTACATGAATTAAACTCTAATTTCACAATCCACAGGCCTTGGGTCTACAATTTTGATTCCCTGAGGTCCCACTATCAAAATGTGAGAAATCAATTAGGGATTTGAGTTTCTATTGCTTGACAACAAAGGTGACAACAAATGCAACTTTGACAACTTTTCCAATCTTTCTCTTCAATATGTCTTCAATCCTTCTTCAACCTAAGATCTGCAACACAAACACAAGAGGGAAAATTTTCTTTTTTTTAGTGCATGGGTGTTTTCCTTGGTCAAAATTTGTTTGGGTAATTAAACCTTGAAATGAAATGAATGAATCATGAAAGGAATTATGAATGAACAACACTATGTTACCACTCAACAAACCCTTGCATAAAACTTTGAATGGAGATCATGGAAGGTTTTCAAATAGCATGAAATAGCTTCAATGGATGTGGATCTTAATACCTGAGATAATTTTTTGAATGCTTGAGTTGATCTTGAAACCTACATCACAATGTTTTCTATAGAAAAATATGCATGATGTAAGAATACTTTGACATGATGATTGGATATTTATTGCTGCAATAAATAAATGATAATTTTTCTCTTAAACTCCTCGACAATAATATTAGCTCTTGTGAAACTTCTCCCAAAAACTTAGCCTTGATTTGATAAAATAACCATGTATTTATAGATGTATCCTTAATTTCCTGAGAGTTAAAAATTACAAGTTGACATCAAAATTTGAATTTGGTATTGTAAAAATACTACCAAAAACATGTTTTAAAGATGGGTCCAAAGGCTTAGGGAAGACCAAGGGTGAATAGGTCCCCTATTCCTAGAACACACATTTCTCAAGGTAAAGTTTTATGTGTTGGACCAAACAATAGGGCTTATTAAGGAATAATTAAGTCCAATTAAGGTATAATTAAGTCATAACTAAGTCATAATTAAATGCAAGGGAAAAACCAAGGCGAGAAAATTTGTTAGGAGCTACTATCCTAATTTATCCTCACAAGATGAAAAAAATTTATAGATTTGTTTTATAGATACAACCCAAGGAAGCTACAACTCGCTAATTATAGTTTTATGGTCACTCCCAAGGAAGCTACAACTCCCTAATCTAAGCACACACTCAAGAATTATTACAAAATGACAATCCTTCCACTATTTGAAACTAAAAACTAAGCTCAATCTCTTTTGATGATTGTAACTCTACTTTGTCACTTCTTCAAATCTCTTCTTAGCTACCTACTAGCTCACTGCTTTCAACAATTAAGAATTTTTTCCTTTGTCTCACTACCACCAACAAAAAATTAAGCATACTTCTTCACTTTCCTTTTGTCATAGAGATATGATCAAAATGAAATCGGACAAGATATGTTATAACTACTCTTTCTCTATTAGTCACTCACACAATTATCTTAATGCATCCCACCACACATTACCCTATATCAAATAGGTTTATAATTTATACAAGATATTACTTTGATTACATCTCATGTCAACCTATAACAATAAAAATATTACATCTCCAAGTCGGCTAGGGATAAAACAATCAACATGAAATGTGTAGAGGTCAAGACCCAAAAGACTACATGCAACACCAAGAGGAGAAACACGCCTTATAGATTTTGACACACACTTAACCTAGTCCCAAATGGTCTTCACACCTTTAATCTTGTATAGACATTATCCACACACTTCACAAATATAAAATAAGTCAGCCACAACCAAAAAACATGTAACTTGTAACATTTAACCGTGCACAACCATTGGTAGTACATAAAAATGATAAATCATTATCTTTGTTTGTATTATATGAGTTGGAATGAAACCTACAACATCTTCAAACACTCCTTAAGCTCCACTCAATCTGGAACTTGTGGTGCACACTACCAAGAAACCTTAGTTGGCCACAACAAAAGAATAAACCAACAACACACTCATTCTAGACTATAGCCTATATCAGAGAAGCTATAAAATAATTTGTGGAGCATCAATAATAATCACATGATATTTAGGAACATTCACATACATCCCTTTCACAACATCATGTCGCAACAAGCTAGTGCAAGTAAACATACATGAAACCAATCTCTAGACAACAGAACCTGATACATTGTCACTTCCAACTTTCTCTACAAAAGGATTAATGACATGAAACTTTGTATATAACACATTCACATCTCAGTGAACCTAAATTTTGAACTGCACAACCATATCTACAAGTGTAGAGATATGCAGAGCCAATCTTTATGCCTTTGAGAACATCCACATAGAATCAACACAAATTTCAGTATGTCATTCTTAAAAACACCCTTTTGGTAACCCAAAATACTTGAAACTTGGATCACACATGCCTTGACACAATTTGAGGTTTTCCTCAAAATCACAAGAGTAAAATAGTATTCGCAAAGAAATGCAAAGCATTTCTCATAAACTCTAACAACCAAACATCCAAATTGCAACACTCTCCATAAAAAAAATGACATCACTTCCAACCAAATTGCAATAGCCTTATTGCAAATTTCATGAATAGATCTATTTTTTGGGAAGAAACCAAAGTAACTACTAGTATTCAAACTTATTTACACAAAAATTCAACTTGGCAGTATCAAAGAAAATATCATTTGTTATGAATGTTGATTGTGAGTTATTTCAAGCTTGGAAAAAAATTGGAAACCATATTGGGTCTTTTATGTTCCCCAAAAAACATCATGAATTGAGTAGAAAGAAATTTTTTAACATTTTCTGCGCATGATGGTTGTTTAAATTTTGTACCTTGTTAAAATGAGTTATTTCTTTATTTCATCTCCTCACTAGAAGGGGATGATTTTTATGGGTTTTCTAATTATTAGGACACATGTAAAGAAAATTTATAGCATTATTAGCATTTTGCAAGCCAAAATTTTAGAATTTTGGTGAGAAAATACATGCCACTCAGGTATTCAAACCTTGCTTCTTTTTCTTGGAAGTTTCTTAGCATTCACTTTTTAGGCATAAATTATTGGAAATGATATAAGGTCTTAATAGCCAAATAATATCTTTTTCCCAATGCACTAAAGTATTTTAGTTTTATATGTGAAGCTAGTTTTAGATATCATGTTGTAATTTGAATGTTCATAAATTTCATCTCCTCTAAGAAATATAATTGCTTCAAAAATATGATAGAATCTTAAATTTTAGCTGTCCAAGCTTATTTTCCATACTCGCATAGATCCATTAACCCTTTGTCTAATACATCTTGATTGTAGATAGTACACTCAATGTCTTTGAGATCCATGGTGATGGCTTTATCTAAGCCTTTCTAAAATATTTGTTCCCTTTCTTTGACATGGTCATGGTTGTTTAAAAAAATCACCTTTTTTTTTAATGCCTCTTCAATTTATATATTTGTGGCTATTCAATATAGATTTATGGTTTATTTTATTCCTCTAGATAGTTATAGTTAATGACCTATCACATTCACTTTTTTGATTAAATAAGTAGGGAAAGGGCCATGATCCCAAATAAAAAAATAAAACAAAAAACAATCCCTACAGGCCCACCAGTCAAAGCAAACCAAACCACAAGGTCTATTGGCCCACTAGTCTAAGTAGAGACAAAGGCCTACAATACAGCCATAGAAGAAAAATTAAATAGAACGTAAATAATAATAATAGCTAAAACCAAAATGGTATGCAAGCCTCATAGCTACAAGCACACAAGCCCTAGAGAACTAGAGAAAGAACAAAAACGAGACCTATCCAATAGAATAACCAATCCTTAGGACTATTGATAAGATCTCATTCTTTCTTAAGAAAATACAATACATTCTTCAAAGTATCCTCTACATCTTCAAGAGTATCCTTCCTCAAAGCATCTTCATCTTGGTTTTTCTCCCTCTTACATTTCAATTTCTTTACCATAGAAAATCCAGTAATAGTTCCAAACATGGACCAGTTCATTATCCCATAAGGGATGAAAATAATGAAAATCATTGCATTATCAAGATCAACTATCTTCTCCTTGAGTAAATTATTCTTCATATATTTGTAATTGCACCAAAAGATCAAATTTTTAATGCTTGATACAACCAATAGAGTTAATGAATCCATCGGACGTGGTTAAACCATGTCATAAAACTAATTGCTTCACTACACAACACAAAGAGACCAAAGGCGCACACATTGCAACAATCCCCGTAGTGCAAGTGAGGGGTTCAAACTCATGACCTAGGCTCTAATACGAATTATTTCACATATGGTTTTCATTTCTCCAAAATATCAACTTGCTAATGTATGATAAAACTACTAGAGTTAATGAATCCATGGGAGTTGGTTAAGCCGTGTCACAAACCCAAGCACTTCATTGCACAACACAAAGAGACCAATTGTACAACCTTTCAACATAAATCACTTTCATTGTTTAACTTGATCTGATTAACCCTCCCATATAAATTCTTAATCTAGTGCTTAAAAATTTGGAGGGGATCATTCCCCAAATCCTCGTCATCTTCTGAGCTCATTGTATCCTTATTTTTATTAATATTATCTTCCTTATGTTCATGGTTCATTCCTTCCTCATCTCCCTCTATGGAAATGTTTATTTAATTTCTATTAGTGTCTTTCCCCTCCTCATTCTCACTTTTTTCCTCCTCTTCCACATCATCCTTGCTTGTGTTATCTTCCTCAATGTCATTTCCAATTACCACTTCAATAGAACTTTTTGACTAGTATCATGGTCCTCATCCTCAGACATAGGAAAATAATCTTAATCTCAAGACCCAACACCATTCTCATCAAAAGCTAACTTTTTCTCTTTAAAGTCTTTATTTTTTTTGTTTCTCCACTTTGGCTAGTCTAGTTGACCTCCTCTCACCCTTTCCATTGTTTGAGTCACTAGGTTAATTCATATCGCCCTCATCTAGAATTTCAATTGCATCATCCTTAACCACCATCTTCTCTAAAGGCCCAAGGAAATTTTGTTTTGAACTCGTAGGGTTTGTAATTTTTATTTTTTGAGATGAGGGATAGACTAATTTTCCACTATGGGAGGGTTTTGGGAAACAACATTAATTGAGAGAGAAAAAATTGACTTTTTTATACGAGTAGGTTTATGTTAAATCAAAATAGGATATTATTTAATGAATTAATTTGTAGAGGCTTAACAAACTTGGTCAAACATGGATGACGAGTTATAGCTAGCACATGATTATATAGTCTAAAAAATGAGACCTTGGTGTAGCAAGTGATATGGACCTTTAGCTCTACATTGATGCAAAGATGACAAAAGAAAGAAATGGATATTTATTTTTTCATTTCACCTTATATGATTAAGGAAATAAAAGTGATATTCATGCATAGTAGTATATCTTCCTTCTAGAGTGAAATATTTCATTATATGTAAACTCACTAGACCATAAGGAGGTGATAATTTCTCTATCATAGCCATTTTGAAATCTCCTTAACCTATCATCCTTGTTAAGGAAGCTATCAATGAATCTGTAATAGTTCTTATTACTCACTTTTTCTAACTTTATTATTCAAGACTCATAACCTCAGCAATAATCCTATGGGTCACCTCAAAGTGAATACTACTAATTACCATTATGTCCTCCTTCCATGAGTTTAATTTTTTTCGGTAAGTTTATGGTTGAATCCCTTCGTGTATAGGAAGAAGGGAATAATGGTTGTTTATTAGAAAATCCTCAATATATCTATGTTTTTCTTGAAGGAAATGCATGTTAAGGTTTTAGAGCGCTTCCTTGGACCTTCCCATTGTTTGCCTACAACCCTTCCACCACCTTTGCAAAAGAACTTTCATGCATAGGAAACTCACCACACCAGTAAATGTGAGCCGGAAAGGAAATCCAACTAAAGATTTTTATGGTAATTCTATGCAAAAAGTGGGATAAAACATATATCAAAGATTAAGAAAGCCTAATTAATGATCCTTTGGGAAATTAATCCATTTGTCCTTTGTGATGAGACTCATAATATGCCTTTGAGCTGAATATTAAGCTTAATTAAGATGATGAGAAGATTAGACACAAGGCTCATGTGAGCATTAAGATAACCATGCAAAATCATCAGATAAATTTTATTAAACATGTCCTTAGGAATTGGAGAAATATACCAACAAGATGCTGGGTAGGATCATGATGGGCCAAAAAGTGGTGATATGATGGGTGTGTGTAGGGTATGCGGTTGATGACTTTGTTTTACCCAAAATTAATGAAACAAAAAGGGTTTTTAAAGGAGATTCTCATATTTCTACCAATATAAATTATGCTATACTTTTAATTTAATAAATAATTATTATTCATTTTCTATTTGAATTACACTCTAAAGTATTGATTAATAAGCTAACTGAAAAACATCTATAGCTTTCAAACGGTATCACATTTTTTGAATCTAAAACATGCATCACATTCTATGCTTCACATACTATACAATTTAAAAAAAAATGAATTTCATGAAGTTTTGACAAAGTTAAGGTGGTCAGACATACAATTTTTTATATTTTAAAAATTTGTAATAAAAAATTCATAATTAATTATTTACTTGGAAAAGAATTTAAAAAAAAGAGCATCATATTGGGACATGAGTCCTCTACTTATATCTAAAATATTATAAAAAAATATTATCATTTTATTGTTAGGGTGGTCGATAGACACCCACTTCTTATTTTTCCTTGAAATTTAAGTACTAGGGTATGTGCAGGATCATAATGGAAAAAATAGGCCCTTAAGTGGCAAAATATTCAAAAAATCAAAGTTAGGAAACTTGATGTAAAATTTGAATAAGTTATCTATAATATTTCAAAAATATGTAACAATAGAATCTGTACAAAATTGAATGTAGTTTCTAAACTACTAGGTTTATTTAAAAAAATAAAAAATCTATTTGGTGAAAATTTGAAATTTCAATGCAATAGTTAAGGAAAAATAAGAAGTAGGTGTTCTGACCACCCTACCCATAATAAAATGATCATATTTTTTTATAATATTTAGATATATGTAGAGGACTCATGTCCCGATGTGATGCATATTTTTTTGTAATTTTATTCCAAGTAAATAATTAATTATGGTTTTTTATTACAACTTTTAAAAAATATAAAAACTTGTATGTCTAACCACCTTAACTTGGTCAAAACTACATGAAATTTATTTTTATTTTTTTAATCCTATAGTATGTGAAGCATAGAATGTGATGCATGTTTTAGATTCAAAAATGTGACACCATTTGAAAGATATAGATGTTTTTCAATCAACAGGTCTATCAATCAGACTTTAGTCATAATTCAAATAGAAAATGAATAACAATTATTTATTAAATTCAAAGTAAAGCATAATTTATATTGATGGAAAGCTAAGAATATCCTTTAAAAACCCTTTTCGTTTCATCAATTTTGGGTAAAAAAAAAGTTGTCAACCACATACCCTACACATACCCATCATATTGCCACTTTTTGGCCCATCATGATCCTGCACATACCCACTATAGCATTGAAATTTCAATTTTTTTCCAAATAGTTTTTTTTTTTTTAAATAAACGTAGTAGTTTAGAAACTACATTCAATTTGTTACAGATTCTATTCTTACATATTTTTGAAATAATATAGACAATTTATTCAAAATTTTACGTCAAGTTGGATAACTCTGAATTTTTTGAATTTTTCACCACTTAAGGGCTTGTTTTTCCATGATGATCATGCACATACCCAACAACAAGATATTATTAATCATTCGTAGAGCAACCAATTCACTAATCCAACAATATTTAATGACAAAATAATTATTGCATCCTCTATGGAGATACTCATATCTATTCATTTTGAAAGGACCTTATTGAATATTATCTCATTCCCCTTTATCATGCATATTTCATACCCTTTGATGATGATACTTTAGAGGAGCTTGAGGATATCATAGGTATTTGATGTTTTGATGGTTCAAATAATTTTCTTCATGTTCTCATTATTCATATCAAGACCTAACCTCCATCTTCTATTTTCCTAATCATCTTAGCATCAAGACATCCTTGGACCCTATTGGTTTAGTTTAACAACACATTTATCTTCTTTTAGAAATAGCTACTTGGGACTCATATCTTATAGAAATATCAAACTTATTTATGGAGTCTTAGATTATAAATTGGGAGGATTATTTTAAGGATATTCATCTCCTCTTTCTTGATATCCACATCATTAATGTTGACCCATCACCATTGTCTTTGGAGTAAGTTCTACATCCATCTTCATAGGATTCTAGAATGACATAATCTCATTTAGACATGTGGTAATTTGATTATTTTTTAGAGGCACACATCATTTAGATTTGGATTCTTGGTTCATCCAACTTATGGGAATGGCTACTCCAATCACAAATGGATCTAGTTCTTCCAAAGGGGAGAAATATTATTTGTAGGAAATGGATCATGCTTTTTCTTTAGTCTTAGATCATTGGCACATGACCTAATCTTTTATGGGTAGATACATATTCCCATTATCTCTATCATATTGAGGAGACATACACTATACATATGTGATAGAATTAGTCATTTGGGGGTTATATCAAGTCCCATCCTTCTTTCACTAGGTTTATTTATTTTATTTTCTCTCTTTTGGAAAAGAAGTTTTTCCCATAAAGTTTTCTCATTTTCTCTAGTTATGAGAGATTCATTAGTTTTTAACACATAGGTACTTGATCAATCCTTGTAGCCAAGACCCATTCATTAATCCATTATTGTATTCGTCATTAGGTTTTTAGTTTCTCTTTAAGTTGATCTTAAGGGGGGGTGTTGGAGTAAATAGGTAATAACTTAATAATTAATTAATTATTAAATGCATGTTTTATGTTATTCACTTGAGCTAAACTTAGGAGTGTTTTTTATTATTATATTGAGCTATTTTTAGGTCATTTTGTCTCATAGCACAGGATGAGAACACTTTTTTTATTCAACTTGCTTCTCACTTAAGATTTCATCTAGGTTCAATATTTTTCTTTTATAATCACTCATTGTATATTGTAATCATTAATCCAATTGTATTGATTTAGATTATTAAATATATAATACATCATTATTTTCTGGATCAATCATCTTCTTAAGGTTGCATGAGCATACTATCTACTTTTTCTCTTTAGATGTGATATGCTTTTTAGCTACAGGTGATTTATAGGTATTTTGGGTTTCACTATCAACTCCAACAATAGAGAGGGATAGGGTGAGAGATAGAGACATAGGGAGATAGATGTAGAGAAAGGTATAGATATAGTGAATATAATATATAGAAAGGGAGAAGGTGAAAGGGAGAGATAGATAAATAGAGATATGATGAGAGAAAGGGTGATATAGAGTAGATATAGACAAATATAGATGGTGAGAGGGAGAGAGAAAGAGGAGATATGCAAATATGGGAAGAGATATATGTAGAGATATAGAGGGAGGGATAGAGATGGTGAGAGATAGGTAGAGAGATATTTCTAGAGGAGAGAGAGAATCAAAGGTATTAAGGGAAAAATATAGATAGATATCTAGAGGGTTAGAGAGAGATATAGAGGTGAGATAAAGAGAAGTAGAGATGGAGATAGGGATATATATATATATATAGAGAGAGAGATATCTAGAAATATGGGAAGAGAATAAGAGAGAGGTAGAGATAGATAGAGAGGGAGAGATAGAGAGGGAGAGAGAGAGTGAGTGAGAGGTAGAGAGATAGGTTTAGAGAGAGATGAAGACATTAAGAGGGAGAGGGAGATATTGAGATATAGAGAGTGATATGGAGAGAGATAGAGACATAGAGAGGGGGGGAGAGATATATATTAAGTGATAGAGATCGATAGAGGGAGATAGAGACATAGGTAGATAGATAGATATCATCATATAGAGAAGGAGAGAGGGAGCAATGTAGATTTATATAAAGCAATAAAGAGAGTGGTGAGATAGAGAGTAGAGATAGATAAATAGAGATGAAGAGAGGGAGAGAGTAAGAGGGATACATAGGGAAATATGGAGAGATAAAAAGAGAGGGAGGGAGGGAGGGATCTAGAGAGAAATAGGATAGGAGGGAGAGAGGGAGAGGTATAGGGAGATAGATAAATATATAGAGATTTAAGGGTAGAGAAATATATGTATATAGAGAGTAGAGAGGGAGAGGAAAAAAGGGAGAGATGGAGGGAAATGGATAGAGGGATATAGAGAGAGATAGATAGTGTAGAGAGATAAAGAGATAGAGATATAGAGGTAGGGAAAGATATGGAGAGAGAAAGTGATATAATTATATAAAGAGAGGTAGAGAGATGGATATATATATATGGAGAGATAAGGAGATAGAGAGAAAGAGAGAGAGAGAGAGAGAGAGAGAGAGAGAGAGAGAGAGAGAGAGAGTGTGTGTGTGTGTGTGTGTATGTGATGTTGAAAAAGTGAAACTATGACACTTACTTAGGATTAGTCACCTTTCCAATCATAAAACTGAGGGAATCGAGGATAAATAAGGATTTGAGATAAACTAACAACCCAAAAGGTGAGTCAATCAATCCTTCCTTAGGGATTCTCTTTTTTATGGGGGTGGATGTGTGTGATTTGGAATTTAAATTATAATGAAATATAATTATGCAACTAGCTAATTATGAAAATTCACTATTCTAGTATGAATATAGACAATTTGGATATTGACAGATAGAAAAAAATAATGACCAAAAAATAGACAAAAAAGACATGTATGCACCTAAGATATGAATTTGATCTTAATTTTTCTAGACAAGGTCACCTAGGGTGCCCTTGTCTAGATTTGAAACTAAATTTTTCTTTCACAATCCTTGAGTCCTTAATCTATGGTTTCATTTTTTTGTATTTTGCTATTGGATCTTCATGTGTTGCTGAGATGATTTTTTATATCATTTCAAGTTTTAGGGCTTAAATGTATCAATGAACAAATAGTCTTCACTCTTCTTCCAATATTCTTTAGATCTATAATGTGCACATTCAAAGAGAGAAATATTTGTTCTATATAGGGTCTTTCCTCTGTCAAAACTTGTGTTGGTATTTCTACCTCCACAATGGTAAAATTGATAAAGAGAGTGCATCCTTTTGAGGGATAGAGGCTAAAAAAATAGAGTAATGAATCAACAATTGGCTATAACTCACCACACAAATCTAATATCCTTCAAGGATTGAAGTCATATGCATCACCTCAAGGCTTGATTTGATGTGGAGACCTACAAACATTAGTATTCACAAACAAAATATGTGCATAAACATGAAAAAAATCACATAAAACTTGACATGGTGCTTGAATGTTGAAATGTTGCAATAATTTTGTAAATCATTTTCTTGAACTCTCTTACGATAATTTATTTTCTCAATAGAATTCACCTTCTTGCTAGTTATTTTTTAAATGATGACATGACTAGGTATTTACATGTAATTCATCTAATTTGTCAAAATTTAAATCCGATGGCTAACATTTAGGATTTAAATTTTAAATAATAAATTACCAACCTTAACATATTAAATTTTTTAAACAAGCACATGACAAATGAGAGGGGGGGTGAAATAGTTGTCATACAAATTCAAACTTAGAACTTTATCACTTATCAAATCTTAAACCACACTATTTTGTTATTAAATATGACTATGAAACATAAATAACAAAAAATAATTGAGCACAATGAACACTAGATTTTTATGTGGAAAACCCAATAAGAGAAAAACAACGATGAGGGCTAACTCACAATATATAGTATTTTCAAAAGAGGCTCACTGCCAAAAGGACTCACTGTCCAACAAGGAGGCTCACTGCCTAAACATGATTATACAAAATAGAATAAGGCTTTATATCCCAAAATGAACTAAAAAGATGCACCTATCATGTGTTGATACAGTTCCAGAGATGCTCAGTATTCAGACTTTACACTTCGCTCATCAATTGTTGTCTTTTTGATCACACATTCATTCTTGCTCACTATTTATTTTTTCTCTTCTCTATTATCTACATGAAATTGTTGCACTTGCTCTCTACCAAAAAAAAAATTTGACATACATTTATATATATATTTGATCTCTATCACAAGCATCAATTAGGTTGGCCTAATTAGATGCAATTCATTATAAAAGATATCAACTATCAGCTCCAAAAAATATTTTCAAAATGCAATTTAACCGTTAGCATGATACATTGGGTCAACTTAGGCCAAGAAATAGATCGCACATAAGTTTTCATATCATATCAAAATTATCTTAACAAGTCGGCTAGAAATAGTCTTCAATGCAACCAACAAAGTAATGCCACTTCATTGTACAAGCATGAGAACACGAAATAACCTGATCATGCATGCCTTTAATATCCATTAGTAGTTTCCCAAAATTGCAATATGAAATTTTCAACTATGGAGAAATGCGGACTAGAATACCGGAGGGGTGCCAAAAATACCGAATCAGTCACCGAAGAAGATAAGTCAGTTATACACACTAGTTTAGAGTACTAGTGCAAACTAGCAACATGATGACATACATAACCTAGTCATTCTTCCAATAATCTCCCCCTTTTTCATTGATGGAAACATGTAAACAAAAACTCTCTCCATTATCTGAGTATGTGCAGGATCATGATGGGCCAAAAAGTGGCGATATGATGGGTATGTGTAGGGTATGTGGTTGACGAATTTATTTTAACCCAAAATTGATGAAACGAAAAGGGTTTTTAAAGGATATTCTCAACTTTCTACCAATATAAATTATGCTATACTTTTAACTTAATAAATTATTATTATTCATTTTCTATTTAAATTACGATTAAAGTCCTGATTGATAGGTTGATTGAAAAACATCTATAGATTTCAAACGGTATCACATTTTTTGAATCCAAAATAGGTCTCACATTCTATGCTTTTCGTACTATAGGATTAAAAAAAAAATTGAAGTTCATGAAGTTTTGACCAAGCTAAGGTGGTTAGACAAACGAGTTTTTGTATTTTTGAAAAGTTGCAATAAAAAATTCATAATTAATTATTTACTTGGAAAAAAATTACAAAAAAATATGCATCACATCTGTACATGAGTCCTCTACTTATATCTAAAATATTATAAAAAAATATTAGCATTTTATTGTGGTTAGGGTGGTCAGACAGACACCTATTTCTTGTTTTTTCCTTGAAATTTAAGTACTACTGCATTGAAATTTCATATTTTCACCAAATATATTTTTTCTTTTTTTAAATAAACCTAGTATTTTATAAACTAAATTCAATTTTCTATAGATTCTATTCTTACATAATTTTGAAATATTATAGATAACTTATTCAAATTTTTACGTCAAGTTGCCTAACTCTGATTTTTCTAAATATTTTGCCACTTAAGGGCCTATTTTTTCCATGATGATCCTGCACATACCCATCTCCAACACTCTCCCCCTTTGACATCAATGGAAAAGGGCACCAAAATTGAGTGTAAACATCGTCAAAATTTCAAAAAATCTTCTGAAAACTTCAAAAACTTCCAACAATCAAGAACATTTAAGCAAGTAGAAATTAAGTGAAGATGACATTCTTCACCTAGAACACCTTCTTATACCTTTCTTTGAGATTTGGATACAACTTCTTTCAATTAAAAATAGTAGACTCTATTTTTGTGCATGTACTTTCCAATAATCCCAATAGAGAAAAGGAGGGTTTAAAATCTACAACAAAACATTGTTTCTCAATATCTTTTGCATCAATAAGAATTCCAAAAAGATGCTCTAACCAGACTTTAGCAATTTCTTTAAGAAGAAAGAAGGTCTTTTTCACATCATCTCTTTGTCTTTGTGTAATTATTAGTTCATCCTATAGTTCACCAACTCTTATCCTTTTCTTCCCTTCTTTATCTTCAAATATATCAAATTTCTTTCTAATGTCGTTCACCTTTGCTTCAATCGCGTCAATTCTACTTCTTTAACTAGGTGAATAATTTATCTATATTATTTCAAAAATATGTAAGAATAGAATCTATAGAAAATTGAATGTAGTTTATAAACTACTAGGTTTGTTTAAAAAAAAAAAATCTATTTGGTGAAAATTTAAAATTTCAATGCAGTAGTACTTAAATTTCAGGGAAAAAATAAGTAGGTGTCTATTTGACCACCTTAACCACAATAAAATGATCATATTTTTTTATAAGATTTTAGATATAAGTAGAGGACTCATGCCCCGATGTGATGCATATTTTTTGTAATTTTTTTCCAAGTAAATAATTAATAATGAATTTTTTATTACAACTTTTTGAAAATATAAAAAACTCATATGTCTAACCACCTTAACTTGGTCAAAACTTTATGAAATTCAATTTTTTTTTTTTAATCCTATAGTATACGAAGTATAGAATGTGATTCATGTTTTGGATTCAAAAAATGTGATACCGTTTCAAAGTTGTAGATGTTTTTCAATCAACCTATCAATCAGGACTTTAGTCATAATTCAAATAGAAAATAAATAATAATTACTTATTAAATTCAAAGTAAATAATAATTTATATTGGTGGAAAGCTAATAATTTCTTGAAAATTCTTTTTCATTTCATCAATTTTGGGTAAAAAAAAAGTCATTAGCCACATACCCATCATATTGCAACTTTTTTGGCTAATCATGATCCTGCACATACCCGGGGAATGACTGATAAAAACCTCCATTTCTCTTTTTCCAGAGGAAGAAACCAATTCAAATTGACTTGGTACAGGTCTACCGGAGGAAGGGTTTGCTCACAGAGATAAGAAATATGATTTGTGCATGATCACATTATCTTCCAAAGACTCTAGATATCTGTAAATTTTCTTTCCAATAGGGATACTAGATTCCTATATCACATTATCTTTTTCGGGTAGAGAATTCAGAAAGTAAAACACCAGACATACCAGTAGGGATCCAAAATGAAAGAGATAATTCTCAACCAATGACATTTGAACATTTTAAATCAAATTCCCAAGTAGCAAGTTGCATAAATCAAATTGTCTGTTCTCCTTAACCATTATGTGGGCAGTATGTACGACAATAGCCAAAGTTGAGCTTTCATGGTTTCTAAAATAATTTTTTTTATGAAATACCACACATGACATACCTAACAGCTGAATAAACAAGTGTATCAATCAACAACACTCTAAGATCTATGTTGATGCTAATTAGTTACACCACATCTTTATACTTCACAATTTTCTTTCTAGCGAGTTCTCAAACGTTGTATAATCTAGTGATCTCTTCAATAGATCCCTTTGAGATTACGTAGGGTTTGTTCAAAACAATGCTTCTATCCTTGAAATGGTTCAACAAGAACAAGATAACCTCTTTATCTAAAATCCACAAAATTCACTCCATAAATCCATCCCTAGGGTTTTTATATTTTATAATTCAACTTTGCTCAACCCTAGTTCAATTCCTTTCATTTTCTTATGATCGTATTCTTCTACTTCAACCCTTTTCAACTTCAGAGAGGTAACACCACACAAACCACCATCCATCACTTTTCTTTCTTTAAATTTTCCAAAACTTCTTTGATTTTCTTCTTTCCTCTTGCAATCAAAGAAAAGGTTTCCAGATTACCTAAATCAATCTTTGAATTCCCTTCAGAAAGACTTCAAGCATGCCTCAAGCTTTCTTCAAAGCACCTTCCAAAGACTTCAGATGCACAATTAACCAAAAAGCATCACAATTTTTTACTTAATCACCATCGAGTTTTAGCTAAGCACATTAAATGCGACAAACTTAAAAGGTTACTAAACACACACTTCACATAGCACAGAAAAACCTAATTTGGTCTACAAATCCTTATACCAACATATTTTTCTTTGGTTCCTTTTCCAAAACCTCTGAACAATCATTCTTCTCATTCTAACCACATGCCAGTGTCTGACACGCCATTCTTCTAGGGGGTTTTTACGATATTTTGATAGTGCTCCCCCTAAGACCATGTTAGGTCTAAACAATGAATAAGTCATCTATATCAAATGAGGGTATAGACACGTTAGGAGTCTTAGATTTTTCTTCTTCTTCTTTCTTCTTACATACCTTATCCATTTCTTTCTTCATCTCTTCTTTGTCAATCTTCTTTTTTGGTTCACTCTTCTCTTCTAGTGAAAATTTCTTTCCTTTCTTATTCTTGCAAATTTTAGATACATGTCTAGGTTTGTTGCAGTTATAATAGATCATGCCTTTCTGATTGGACTGTCCTCCATTATTCCTCGATCTACACTAATTTTCTCTATGTCCAAATTTAATGCAGGTATAGTAGTAGCCACTAAAGGATTGATTCATTATGCCTTCATTAAACCTATTCCTCATTACCTGACTGATCATCCTTACTCGAGATATACATTTTGTATCCTTATGTCCAAACTTCCCAAATTCAAAACATTTTTTGAAAAGAGGGCCAGAAAATTGGTTTATCCTGCTCCTACATTTAGTTGCTCTATGACCATATGTGTTACATGAAAAACAAACACCATCAAAGGAGGGATACTTATGTGCATTAGGTCATCTCATAGGTGGTCTTCTTGAAAAATTCCTTCTTTGCTTCCTCTTGCCTTGATTCTTCTTTACATCTTTAGAACTTTCACTGGTATCAACTCCTAAGCCACCTTTGTCCTTACATGGTTTTTGTCCTATAAGCAATTCTTCAAGTTTACTAGAGCTAGATCTGAAATTACTTTCACAGAGTTTAGACTTCTCTAGATCCACCTTCAATGTTACTATTTCTTGCTTGAGTCTAGAACAATCCTCAGACTTGTTCTACACCATTGTATTCAAACATTCTCCAATCCTCTTCTTCTCTTCTACTAGCACTTTTAGTCCAATAATCTCTTGTTTTAGCTATTCACTTCTTTGTGTCTTTCCTTAAATTTCTTCAACTATTACTTCAGTTTCTGAACACATTCATTTGCTTCATCAAGATTCTCTCTCAGATCTCTATTTTCTCTTTCCACTTTATCAAGATCTTCAAGAGTAGTCCAAAGCTCTCCTTTATCATCCATCCAACCAAAATTCAAGATTCTCCTCAAGTGGTTAAGCTCTACACAAGGAACCAATGCTCTGATACCAAATGTTAAACAAGCGCGGGACAACTGAGAGGGGGGGTGAATCAGTTGTCAGACAAATTCAAACTTAAAACTTTATTACTTATCAAATCTTCAATCACACTATTATATTATTAAATATGAGCATGAAACATAAATAATTCAACACAATGAATACCATATTTTTACATGGAAAGCCCAATAACGGAAAAACCACGGTGAGGTTTAACTCACATTATATAGTATTTTTAAAAGAGGCTCACTGCCAAAAGGACTCATTGTCCAAGTACAAAAGCTCACTGCCTACAAAAAGGACTCACTATCCAACAAGGAGGCTCACTACCTACATAGGATTATACAAAATAGATTAAGGCTTTACAGCCTAAAATGAATTGGAAAGATGCACCTATCATGTGCTGATACAGTTCTGAAGATACTCAGTATTCAGACTTTACACCCTTCATTCTTTGCTCATCAACTGCTACCTTTCTGATCACACATTCATTCTCACTCACTATTTCTTATGTCTCTCCTCTATTGTCTACATGAACTTACTACACTTGCTCTCTACCAAAAAAAAATTTCACCATACATTTATATATCTATATATATATCTGATCTCCATCGCAAAAATCAATTAGGTTGGCCTTATTAGATGGAATTCATTATAAAATATATCAATTGTCAGCTCCAAAAAATATTTTGGAAAATGCAATTTAACCGTTAGCATGATACATTTTGTTGGATCAGACCAAGAAATAGACCACACATAAGTTTTCATATCATATCAAAATTATCTTAACAAGTTAGCCAGAAATAGTCTTCAATGCAACCAACAGAGTAATGTCACTTCATTGTACAAGAAAAAGAACTCAAAATAACCTGATCATACATCCCTTTAACATCCATTAGTAGTTTCCCAAAACCACAATCCAAAATTCTCAATTGTGGAGAAATGTGGACTAGAATACCGGAGGGACGCCAAAAATAACAAATCAGCCATCAGAGAAGATAAGTTAGTTATATGCATCGGTTTAGAGTACTAGACCAAAATACCAACATGGTGACATCAATGACAACATATAGATAACCTAGTCATTCTTCCAAAAAAAATTTGGGGCCAACTTAAGAGGATAAGGGAAACTAAGGCATCGTTGTCCAAACCCACATTTTTGGGATTTGGATTACTAGGTGCAAAATATTAAATGCCTATTTTGGTTTTTTATATTTGATTTCTTGATAAATAATTAAATGGGCCACGGAATGCATAATTTAGGAAATTATGAGCATGATTAGTTCCAAGCACATAGGAGCGAGAAAAATCTAGTGTGAAATTGTCAAGGGTGACAATTTACAATGCTACATTTAGTCCCCACTTTAGTTAGATTATTAACGTATGCTCAAACTCACACTGAAGTAGAAATATGTCAAGAGGCATTCAAATATCCAAATGTTGAGGAGACAGGATGGAAATGAATCTAGGTGAAGAATGCATGCCCCCAAGATTCAATATCCCATGATAAGACAACATAAAGACAAAAGAACAGGGTATGTGCAGGATCGTGATGGGCCAAAAAATGGCAATATGATGGGTATGTGGCTAACGATTTTTTTTACCCAAAATTGATGAAACAAAAAGGGTTTTTAAAGGATATTTTCAGCTTTACACCAATATAAATTATGCCTTACTTTAAATTTAATAAGTAATTATTATTCATTTTCTATTTGAACTATGACTAAAGTCCTGATTGATAGGCTAATTGAAAAACATCTATAGCTTTCAAACGGTATCACATTTTTTGAATCCAAAATATGCATCACATTCTATGCTTCACATAATATAGGATTAGAAAAAGAAAAATTGAATTTCATAAAGTTTTGACCAAGTTAAGGTGGTCAGACATACAAGCTTTTATATTTTTTAAAAGTTGTAATTAAAAAATCATAATTAATTATTTACTTGGAAAAAAATTACAAAAAAATATGCATCACATCAGGACATGAGTCCTCTACTTTTATCTAAAATATTATAAAATAATTATTATTTTATTGTGGTTAGGGTGGTCAGACACACACCTTCTTATTTTTCCTTGAAATTTAAGTACTACTACATTTAAATTTCAAATTTTCACCAAATATATTTTTTTTTAAAAAAACCTAGTAGTTTAGAAACTACATTCAATTTGCTACATATTCTATTCTTACATATTTTTGAAATAATATAGATAACTTATTCAAATTTTTACATCAAGTTTCCTAACTCTAATTTTTCTAAATTTTTTGCCACTTAAGGGCCTATTTTTTCCATGATGATTCTGCACATACCCAACACACATGTATGAAATACAACATGACAACAAAAAACATAACAAAAAACATGTGTACAAAATTTAAACATAATGCAACATAATATAAACATAATGTAAACATGAAAATACACAAATACAAACATAATTCAACATAATATAAACAAAATGCAAACATAAAAAGGCATAAATAAAAACATAAGGTTAGTAGTAAAGGATTCAAGTTGGTAAGGCAAAGAGACCTCAGCCTTAAATTTTTCTCAAATACCAAATTTCATATCTTGAATGCAATGTTAGACAAAAGAATGCTCTCATGAGGACTAGCAAGTTGTGTTACACCAAATCACTCACAAGCCACATGGATCTACTAGATAGCAAGGTACATTATGCTAGGTTTCCATGCAATATGATGGGTTCCACAAGGCTAGAAAGTTGTGTTATATGCTAAGACAGTCATGGAACCCACAACTCCATTGGAAAGAAAATTATATTATGCTAGGTGGCCATGTTAACAAAAAAAAGGGTGTTCAAGTTCATGAATTAGTAATTTTTGTTATGAAAAATCCATGGACTATCTCAAAAAATATTACTTCAGGAAGTGCATAAATATTAACATCATAGGGGACCAAAAAAAACCCTCAAGAGGTGCACAAAATTTAACATCATAGGGGATGAATAAAACTCAGCTCAAGGGGTGTATAAAATTTAATATCGCAAGGGACAAATAAAAATGAACTCAGGGGTGGAACAAAGTTTAATGTTGTAGGGGACAAATGTCACAAATACACACATTAGGGGATGTTATAAACAACACAACCACAAAGGGTTCCTTAAAAATATCAAAGGGGCATTTCTCAACACATGGGAGGTCACATATTAAGGAGTATCACACTTGACACGACAACTAAGAGAGTAAAATTTGTGGAATGATAGGTCACACTTTAGTGCATACTAGCCATAGTATTACCACCAAAGGGAACATAACATGCCAAGAAAAGTCGCACATTTAGGGGCTATCAAGCCTAATACCACTACAAAGGAGATACTGACATAGATTGAGGATGCCACACTTATAGATAAGTTTAGGTGATATTATTATTAATGAGGTCATACTTTCTAGGAGATGTATGATATCATCACTAAAAAGGGGCCATTTCTTGTGCAGATAATGTGTGGGGTAATATATGTCCTCCTTAATATGTTAGTGTACTTGCTACGCTAATATTTTAAGGAGATACCAAGGGATCCCTTGTAGTAAGGAATCTGCCTAACATAAAGCTACCCAAACCTTGCCCCCCTAAGTGTAGGGGAAAAAATGAGCCAAAATAAGGAAATATGATTGTATAAAACCAAACTTATACCCTCATTTATGCTAGTGAGAATTATGTGACCCTATAGTGTAGGAAATTGTATACCTTTATAATTTCACACTATGTTTGGGTCCATTAATTACTTGCACTTACTTAAGCTTCTAATTTTCCAAATCATGCATTCCAAAGCCTTATTTTTCTCATTTTCTAGAAGGGGAACCTATATTCAGCATTTAATAGCTTAATCACCTTGGATCGTATCTATCCTAGAATTTTGGGCCAGAACCCATTCGCCCAAGGGAAAATGGGTCCTCCTTAAGTATTGCTTCCCAAATTTTAATATATCTTTGGCAATATTTTAATGATTCAAATTTCATAAGAAAATGTCAACTTTTAGAATCTAATTTTTAGGAAATTAGATAAACACCTATAAATACATAGGTTTTTTTTATTAATTCAAACCTAATGAATTATAACACACTTTTTGGAGACTTCACGTGAGAAAATATTATTGTCAAGAGAATTCAAGAGAAGTTTTTATCGTCATTTGTTGTAGTATTCAAGATCCTATCATCATGTTCAAGCTTATATGTATTCTTGTCTTGAACGCTAATATGGATTGTTGCTCCTAAATCATCCAAGAATTCAAGTATCCAAAAAATAAAGAAAAGAAAGATTTGATTACTTGGAGTGATTTTTTTCACTTCAGTCCTCTAATGAAATCCATTAAAGGTTTAGTGAGTTGAAGCAAGCAAGTTTTCATTCATCATTCCTTCCATTTATCAATTGTCATTATTTTTCTATTAAGGTTTAATTACCAAAAGTGGGGTTTGACTAAGGAAAACCCCCATTCAAAACAAACATTTTTTCCTCTCTTTGTATGTGCATATTATAGGTGAAAGAAGGATTGAAGAGATCTTGAAGAGGAATTTTGCAATGTTGCATAAATTGTCACCATTGTTGTCAAGCCATGAAAACTCAATTGTAGATCTTAATTTTGACTTTTCAAGAGTGTGACCTATATCAAAATTAAGCTATGATCTAGCACCAGAGGACTATCAAAACTTCTTCTGGACACCCTACCTAGGGCTTATTTTCCTTAGAGTGAACCTGTCATTCAACAGTGCTCAAAATAATATTTTTATGTTAGGTATATGTGTCTAGACCCTTCTCAGATCTACCTATAAACCATTAGCTTGGTTTAGTTGCATCAAATCATTTCCATTTAGTTCCAAATCCTATTGTCCTAAGCAACATAGAGATTCAATTTTGATTAACTCACCTTAGGGTTGACAGTCAATCTCTACACCTTGCAAGGTCTCTTAGTTTCAATGAAATATTGGGAAGAGGGATAACATTAGTTCCTAGGTTATATCTCCCCCTTTTCTTCACCTTTTTATTTTGGTGAACTTGACATTGTACAATATCTTTTCTAATTTCAAGATCATTGAAACTCTAGATATATGTTTTGCATTATCTATTTTTGTATTGTATTTAGGGTTACAATTTGCATAACTACATTATTCAAATTCATAAAAAAATACAAAAACATAGCATAATTTTTGCATAGTAGATTGCATAAAAGTGTGTTTCAGTCATTTAGATCAAAATTTACATTGAAAAAATTTGTCATTTTGTTCATACATTGTCACAAAATTGTATTTTTATTTCATGTCAATTTCTAGAAATTCTCTTACTAAAGAATTGGTTTGCAATTGGGAATAGTGAGCCTAAATACCAAATAAAACATTAAAAAATTAATTCCTCAAACCTCTATCAAAGGAAACATTCACCCTAGGGTTAACCTGTCCTTGTACATACAATTTTCTAGAATTTTGTACATTTATTAGTGTTTTTCTACTTTCCTTTCTTGTCCTTTCAAATCTATGTTTTAGTTTCAAAAATTGTATTTTTTTTGTAATTTTTGCATCTAGTTAAAGTAGTGAGAAAAAGTGAATTGTTTAAAATAAAAATTGGTATTTAAAAATAATCAATTTTAGGTCCTTGCATTTAAAATCAGTAAATTATCATTCCATATCAAAAAAATTGCATTACCGCATCTATAGGTTGATATATGAAAATGATATTACTTACCTATATAATTGGATAGCATGCACACACTTTGCTTCTTTCCATGTGATAGTTCTAGAATCATAGGATACTCAATATTACATGCATTACACTTTACATAAATAATTTTTCCATATTGCAAGGAGCACCATCTCACCACTTATCTCATCTCATCTTTGTCCTAGATTTGGGGAGCAAGGAGGTTTGATAGCCTTGTCCAAGAAAAATACTTTTTTTTTCTCCTTTAGTTAGTTTTCTTTCTTCATATGATGAAAAAGGTTGGGATGTGAATGACTTGCTTTAGGTTGGCTCGCATGTTTCATACTAGCTTTGTTTCTTTCTATGTTCTTTGTGATTTCATGTGCATAATGTGATCCCTCGTACTATGTTGCTTGACATGTCTTTATGTTTGTGAGCTTTCTTTGGATGACTGTTGTTACTTTGTTGGTGCAAGGATCTACAAAGGAAGAAAATCCGTTGGGGCATTCTTCTATTTGTATCTACATTCTTCTATTTTTCATAAACATTGTCTTTTCAAGTCTTGTGTTTTTCTTTCAAGGATGATGCAAATCATTGATACATTTAGGTCTCTTCCATATTGACTCAAAAGGATGTTTTTTCTTCTATCTCTATATATGTGTCAGTCCTCCTATTTGTTCATTGTTCCATGAGGTATTTGGGTAATGATGAAAATTCCCATCTCCATTATATCACTATAGCAAAGGCATGATAACCTTGAATCTGTGGGTCCCTTATGTGTTATCTTTGGATTTCATGTGGGGGAAACCTCCTTTTCATGGAATATATGTATTTGGAAACATATGTTTGGCATAGGGATTTCTAAATAAGATCACATTTCCCTTTAATCAATTGGAATTTATCATTTCTACTTTAAAGTAATTGCTCACAACATAGTTTTTAGCAATTCCTTTAAAGTGGGGGCATACATTGGCATTGTTTCTTAATTCACTTTTTTCATAGAGGTTGAACTTAGTGTATCATTAGCCTAGTATATTGATCATGTTGTGGGACCTTATCAAATTTATCAAGGAGTATAACATTTGGTATGGTATCTATGTATGGAAGGCTTGTAGACCTAGTGTGACTTTTCCATCTACCTACTTTTTATGAGTTCACACCTTGTAGACCTTGAGGTATGAATTATAAATCACTTTCCCTATGTGATGTGTAAGACATTTCAAGTGGTGGTATGGTGGGTGTTTTTTATTATTGATATGGGTTATGTAGTGTAGAAAAATGTTGTTGCTTACATTTTCACAATTAGCTTCGGAATGATTAACCTCAAAATGGACATAATGATGCCTTGATCTAGTGTTGTAATGTTTTATCCACATTCACATGGGATTTAAGGACTTATTAAACTAAATAAATCTAATTGTGGCAATAATTTAATGTTATAAAGTATATTTATTTATACTTTCACATTTATTTTTGAGCCCTCTTACATTTATGACCTTAATATCATCATTAATATTCCCCTAAGACCCTATATTGTGCATCCCAAGGAATTTTTCAATAAAAATTCTAACAATATCAATAAATAAACTTAATTTCTTCACTCTCCAAAATTTTTCTCTCTAAAGAGGCCATGTGGGACCCATACACCACAGGTGGTGTATGAGTCCCATTTGGCTCCTTTTTTGAGTTTTGAGCGAGAAAATTTGGATTTTATGTTCAAATTTCATGTATGTCAACCTATGGGATCTAATAAATGGAATATTAGAAGGATTTTCTATATAAACAAGTTCTCAAATCATTATTTCATATAAGCATTCATGATATCAAGTGAAGAACTCAAGAGTTTTAAGCATTCCAAGACATCACAATATCATCAAGAGAGAATTCAAGATCATTTTTAAGGCATTCAAGGGTAGAATTATTCATCAATTCTTGCAACAATTCAAGATCCATCATCATGTAGGGGATATCAAGCATCAAGAATATTGTTGAGCTAGTGTTGTGATGTAACATTTAAGATCCATTTACAAGAATTATTTCATCTCAAAGTTCAAGATCTATATCTACATATTTCATGGATATTTCATGTTAGGTTGCATGTTTACAAGACATCATTCAAGGTATCATTGTTCATGTTTCATGTTTCATTTCCTTATTTCATTATCTCACCATTTTATTTAATTACCTAAAAGGGGTTTGACTAAGGTGAACCCCCATTTCCTAACAATCAACAAGTCTTTCTTCTCTTTGGTGTGTGATTGTAGATCTAGGTGTCTTAGAGTTCAAAGATCCCTTGAAGATTAGATTACAAGCTTGGATAAAGTTGTTGGAGCTTTCCCCTCATTTGCAAGGTTGCTATCTTCACAAATAGTCACCTACATGTCTGAAATCAATAGTTTCAAATCCAAAAATTAGGTCAAGGAGAAAGAGAAAAGATTGAAGAGAAAACCCAAACCCTAATTCTCTAAAAAAGTAGAATAGGGCTGATATGCCATAAGTGGCATATGCCAACCCAACTATCAGTAAGATCCTCCAACCAAGTCAAGAATTGGTGCAATCTTGAAAACCTTGCTTTAGCCAATAATCCACCCTAAAGGCTTCTAAAACTCCAAATTATTGAATTTATTTTTACATGGGTGTGGAGGTGCTTCTAAATTCATCAAACGATCCTAATAAGTGTATTAGGGGTCCACCTAACTCCATCTGCTGGTTGCTTTTACCAAACCCTTCTATTAGGCCTAGAAGGCTATTAGCCCTATTAAGTCTCCTTCTCCGAGAAATTAGGGTTTTACCCAAGCATTTCCAAAGGACACCCCAAATTTTTCCTAGGATTCTGACATCCACACTTTTTTTATCCAAGTCGGTGACTGGTCCTCTATACCTGATCAAATCAGCCACATTAAACACTGGTGAAATATTTAAGTCTACAGGTAGCTCTACCTTTTAGGAATTCTTTCCATATTTTGCTAACACCTGACATGGTCTGACTCTCTTCATCTACAACTTGGTTGATGTTCCTTTCTACAACCTAGATTTGTTGAGATGGACCATGACATAGTCCCCTACTACAAATTGTAGATCTTTCCTAGACATATCCACCTTAGCTTTCAGCTTGTAAGTAGCCTTTGTAATTGTCTTCTTCACTTGCTCCTGAATCTCCTTCATGGTCTGAGTGAGATCCTATGCATGGCTACTCCTATGCTACATAGCTCCTAAATCTCTAAGTTCACACACACCTCTTGGGTCCATTCCATACACTATTTCAAAAGGACTTCTGCTTGTGGTCCTATTCACATTGTCATTGTAGGAATATTCAACTTGTGATATGACCAAGTCCCATGTCTGTTCGTACTCCTTGGTGAGGCATCTTAGAATGTTACCTAACACTCTATTTATCACCTCAGTTTGTCCATCTTTCTAAGGATGGTAAGTTGATCCAAAAGACAAGTTAGTACCTAATCTGCTCCATAGAGTCTTCCAAAAATGACTCATGAACTTCACATCCCTATCTGATACAATGCTCAAAGGCAATCCATCGATTTTCACAATATCTTTGAAGAAAAGATGATCGATATAGTTAGCATCATGGGTGATCTTGCAAGGAACAAAGTGACTCATCTTACTAAACCTATCTACCACCACATAGACACTATCAAACCCTCTCTTAGTTTTAGGGAGTCCTACCACAAAGTCAATGCTAATGCATTCCCATGGTCTGTTGGGAATAGGTAAGGGTTGATACAAACTTGCATTACTAGCTTCCCCCTTGGCTTTCATACAAACTACACACTACTCTACATACCTTCTGACATCCCTTGATAACTTGGACCAATAATAGAACCTCTGGACTAATTCCAGTGTCTTTTTGATACCAAAATGACCACTAAGACTACCATTGTGCTTCTCCTAGATGAGATTATCTCTCATTGAACCTTTTGGAACACATAACTGATTCCCCTTGAACAAAAGTCCACTCTGTAATGTATACTCTAAGAATTGACTATGAAAGTGATGCTCAAAATTAGAACATACCTTATATGCTTTAGAGAAGTCTTCATCTTCTCCATAGAGATCCTTGAAACTTTCTATCCCAATGCTCTTTATTTGTATCCCCTGCACTGTCAGCAACCTCCTTCTTAATGCATCTGCCACCTTGTTCAACTATCTTTTCTTGTGCTTGATGGTAAATGTGAAGGCTTGGAGGTATTCCATCCATTTCAAATGTCTATTGCTCAACTTCTCTTGTGTGTTGATGTAGCTAAGTGCCTGGTTATCAGTAAACACTACAAACTCTTTAGGTAGGAGATAATGCCTCCACTTTCTAAGTGACTGTACTAGAGCATATAGTTCTAGGTCATAGGTAGACAACTTCTTCTTAGCTTCATTGAGCTTTTCACTAAAGAAAGCTATAGGTCTGCCTTCTTGGCTTAGTACTCCTACTGTAATTCCACTGGCATCACATTCCACAGTGAATAACTTATCAAAAATAGGTAACAAAAGGATGGGTTGAGTTGCCACTTCTTGTTTCAGTTTCTCAATACCCTTCTCAGCTTCAAGAGTCCATTTGAACTTATTTTTTAGGCCACCTTTGATGGTATCAAGTACTGGTGCACATATTCCACTAAAGTTCCTTATAAACTTCCTATAAAATTGAGCTAACCCATGAAAACTCCTTACCTCTGTCCTAGTGGTTGGTGTAGGCCAATTTAGGATAGCTTCCACCTTGCTTGGGTCCATCTTCAATGATCCTTTGGATACTGCAAACCCCAAATACACAAGCTCTTGTTTGAAGAATTCACACTTTTCTAAGTTGATGGCTAACCTCTCCTCTTGCAATCTTTTGAGAACCAAATCCACATGCTTTAGATGTTCTTTTGCTGTCTTGCTAAAGATGAGTATATCATCTAGATATACAACCACAAATATCCCTATAAAGTCCTTAAGCACTTCATTCATGAGCCTCATGAATGTGCTAGGGGAATTTGAGAGGCCAAATGCCATAACTCTCCACTCATATAACCCATCACTTGTCTTAAAGGTTGTCTTCCATTCATCCCCATCTTTGATTCTAATCTGATGGTATCCACTCTTGAGATCCAACTTGGTAAAATTCTGAGCTCCTCCAAGACAATCCATGAAATCCTCAATCCTAGGAATAGGGAACCTATATCTAATTGTAATTCTATTTATAGCCCTAGAATAAGTGCATAGCCTCCACTTACCACCTTTCTTAGTTTCTAAGACCACTGGTACTACACATGGATTGATGCTCTTCCTAATTAGTCCTTGGTCTAACAACTCTTGCACTCGTCTAGCTACTTCTAGGTTCTGATCTGGTGTAAGCTTGTAAGCTGCTTTGTTTGGCAATGAAGCCCCTAGTATGAAGTCAATCTAATGACTGATGGCTCTCTTTGGAGGTAAGGTTGCTAGTGTTCCATCACTAACTATATCCTTGAACTGTTCAAGCAACTTCTAGACTACTCTTGGTATGACTATTTTCTTAGTCTTATCTTCCTCCTTGGCTTGCACCATGACCACATATCCTTCCCCTCCTTGTTGTAGAGTGTTGATAAACTCCTTGCCACTGCTTAACAAGACACTAGGAGTCTTTGACTGTCCTTCTTCCTCATCTGACAATGACTGCAGTTTGAATGTCTTTCCATCCTTCTTGAATGAGATAGTGTTCTCCTTTCCATCATAGATGGATCCTCTGTCATACTGCCATGGTCTTCCCAATAGAATATGGCATGCATCCATGGGAAACACATCACAAATCAACTTTTCCTTGTGCCCTGTAATGGAGAACTCCACCATTGTTTTCTCATTTACACGAACACTCTGCCCTTTATTCAGCCATGTCACCTTGTAAGGATTAGTGTGGGCTACCTTCTCCAACTTTAACTTCCTCACTTCCTCCTCAGATATAATGTTATCAGTAGACCCTGAATCCACTATAACCTTGCACACCTTCCCAAGTATTTTGCATCTTACCATGAATAAGGCCCTCCTTTTCTTTGGCTCCTCCTTAACTGGTTGTCTAATTAAAACTCTTCTAAACATCAAGTTCTTCCCCATTTCTAATTCTATATGACTAACCTCTGGTGACTTGATACTCATGGTGTCCTCTTGAGCATATGCTACTCTCTTTTCTATATTTGATGAAGATGCTTTCTCTGGGCACCTATAAGTTGGATGTCCTACTTGACCACAGTTATAATACTTCATACTAGCAAAGTATGAGTTACTTCTGCCTGTACCTCTTCCTCTGTTAGAACCTCCTTGAGATCCTCTACCTCTTCTATAACCTCCTCTAGAAGTTGTTTCACTTCCTTGCTCTGTGACTTTAGACTCTCCTTGACTTCTTTGTTCAGTCCCTCTACTTTGGTATCCACCTCTATGTCCTCTTTGATCTATGCCTTTACCTCTACTCTTGGAGGCCTGATCTTGTTTCCTCTTACTTCTCTCTTCAATTTTTATAGCCAATTGATAACATTGGTGTACTATTTTGGGACTTAGAAGAGTCATCTCCTCTTGAATGTTCCACTTCAAACCGTTAAGGTATCTATCCACCCTAAGACTTTCATCCTCAAATACATTAGACCTCATGCAAACTTTTTGAAACTCCTTAGTATAAGAATTCACATCTTGGTCTCTTTGTCTCAAGCTCTATCTTTTCTTACGCAACTAAATCTCATAATCATCTGGCATGTATGCTTCTCTCACTTTGGTAACCATTCCCTTCCAAGTAGAAATAGGCTTCTTTCCTTCCTTTTCCCTCTTTGTTTGAATGAACTTCCACCATGTCAAGGTAGAACCTCTTAATCTTGACTTTGACACCTTCACCTTCTGTGCTTCAGTCACTCCATCACATTCAAAATGGTTTTCCATTCCCTCTATCCAATCCATGACTAGATCAGCTTCCATTTTCCCACTAAACAGTGGTATGCCTTCAAGTGCTTTTCCACTCAAATCCTTCAATGCCTTCAACAAAGGCTCTTCTTGCAAAACAAGGTCAGGTTCAGGGATCTTGTCTTCCTCTGCAACCTCTTCCCTCTTGGGTAACCTACCTTCCAATCTATCACTAACCTCATGGGTCTTGGTTTGCACATTATTCATGCTTGCTCAAGTTGGGCTATTCTTTCCCTCAATAGCCTATTGTCTTCTTCATATTCTTCAACCTTCTTGGCCAATTTTTCATTTGTAACCATGTCTATGGAACCACTAGACTTAATCTCTAACATATAATATTCTATCTCAAATCTTTTGATGCTCTGATACCAATTTGATAGGGAGGTTGGATGAATCAATCACTAATTCATGCTCTAGGTCTTGCTTGGAAGACCTCTTGGGTGTCTCACTCCACCACTTGCAACCTATAGGACCTCTTCCTTCTTAGGGTCCCCTGGTTTCTTCTTTCCAACCCAACTATCAATAAAGATCCTCCTACCAAGTCAAGACTTGGTACAATCTTGAAACCCTTACTTTAGCCCTTAATCCACCCTAAAGGCTTCTAAACCTCCAAATTATTGAATTTAGTTTTACAGGGGTGTGGAGGTGCTTCTAAATTCATCAAACCATCCTAATAAGTTATTAGGGGTCCACCTAACTCCATCTGCTGGTCGCTTTTACCAAACCCTTCTATTAGGCCTAGAAGGCTACTAGCCCTATTAGGTCTCCTTCTCCGAGAAATCAGGGTTTTACCCAAGTCTTTCCAAAGGACACCCCAAACTTTTCCTAGGATTCCTGGTACATATGCCCACCTCTCAAGGATTTTTGGGGTCTTGGGTCACAACTAGTCGTACGAAGCCCTAATTTGAAAATGAGCAATACTAGGGTTTTTAAGCCCTTTCTTGGCTTACTGTAAACTGTTAGGTCTTTCCCTCACCAGATGGATTTTTGGAGCTTCCTCCTCCATGCTATGTCTTGGAAAGACACTTTTTTGTCTTCTCCAATTAGTAATTTGTCAAGAAATTGACACCCCTGCAAATCAAGTGCTCTGCACTAAGATCTTCCCTAGCCGGACTCTTCCTAGCTCGCCTAGGGTAAGACTTCCACAACAACTCCAGTGATTTCAAAAGCCCTAAACCCTACTATATGTACATCCATGGAGTCTAGTGACTGTTCCTAGAGGGCCGTACAATTTGTACAGTGGGAAAGTGAACTAATACCCCATACTTACAAACTGCCTGGTTCAAACCAGCAACAATATGAAATCAAAACTATTTACAAACAATGCTTGAAATTGAATAAAGAAACTAACTAATGCCACAAAATTCTTGAAGAACATCTACACTACATCCTACACAAATTACAGTGCCATGATCAAACCATTAAAACCTCACTTCAATGCAAAAATCAGAAAATTCACACTCAAACACAATTACTTTTCTTGAATTCACAAAACTTCAAACATATCAAAATGCTTCTGACCCCACTCCAATTCTGAGGCATCCCATAAATAGGTCACCCAAATCAGTTATCCTCTCCTTGGCTCTTCTTGGTCACCTGTAGCTCTAATTGAGCAACATTTTCAAACATTTTGCAAGAATTTGAAAAGAAACTCCTAAAAGGTCTAAAAGGTCAAAACCTCACTTGTGCAAAAACCTTAAGCCTATCCAATGGTCAACATGACCTTCATCAGATGATCAACACCCAATCAAAATGCCACTAAGGCACAGCCAAAAATTAACATGAATAGATGATAAGTTGGCCTAAACAAATTGCCAAAACGTGACCTTCTAGAAAAAGTATGGTAACCTATGGGTGCTCCTGCACCATGTTTCTAGCTCTTCACCACTTCCCATGTGCACCTTTTTGACTTCTTTCCTTTTTGTTTTGTTTTACATGCATTTCTAGGTCATTCATTCAAGTTTCATGCATCGCTAGGTTTTAACATTATATCTTTCATTTCATTAGTCTTTCCAAGCCCTAGCTTTGTGGTGAACCCCTCATTAGTATCTAATCCAACCCTAGGATACCTTATTGCAAGACATCTTTATCCCTCTCTACATTTGGATTAAGATCTCTAAGGTGTCCTTGAGTGTAGCAAGTGTGAAATAGGAACCCTACCCTTATGCTATGTTCCTTGAAGGTTAGGCATACTATTTCCATTGCCACAAGTTATTAAGCCATTTTGTTGAAAGATAAAAGACCACATTGTTATCAAGGTTAGGCAAGGTTTTCTTTATGATTCATTCATGATTTCCTCTTCTTACCACAAAATATCTTTCTGAAGATATACATTGGGAGATGAAGGAATATGAGTTTCATCGTCTCAATTAGAGTCATTTCCAAACACACAACATGAAACATCTACCAAGTATTTCAAGGAACTCAACATTTTACCAAAACATTTAGCCATTATGATATAATAAAATATATGCACTGAAATTCATACTATTATACCACATTGACCTAAAATTGAAATCAGTTATGGAAAAAATATCTTGAAAGGGTTTTGTCATTGAAATATGAGAAAAAATAGATTGGAATAGTGCACCTAGGGTTCCCTAGATTTGAAAAGTGCTTTGTTAAATTCAAAATTTGAATATATGTACAATAACTTTAATGGTTATATTTTGTGACAGTGTATATCTAGAAGTGAATAATTTTATAGAATTTGTCAAATTTATGATTATGCAATGCAAAATGCAAGTGTGCAACAATTTTTCAAATTTTATGGCAATAAAATGGAATTCCAAATATAATTTTCAGATCTAAAATGTAGTAATTGACTTATACTAACTTGCAAAATCAAAAAAATGTTGATCTTGATATCTTTTTTCAACAAAACAATGCACTTTTTCACCTTTTTGACTATATACAAAATACCTAAATGAAAGCAATGAACACTTTCATATTTTATTTTTGATCTAAAATGTCCTAATGGAGGTTTGTAAATGCAATTAAGATGTAGATCTAACATACGATTACTAAAAATAATCCTACTTCAACTTAGGATGCAATACAATATGCATTTTTTTTAAAAAAAATTAATCTTTGTATGCAATAATAGATGCCTAAATGAACAATGAAAAACCATACAATGATAATAATATATCTAAGATAACATCCTTCATATTTTAGAAGGTCTATAATATTAATGTATTAGGTTCACCAAAAATGTGATGTTGGAGAAGTTAAACATTAGACCTTACTTAGGATTAGTCACCTTTCCAAGCATGGCATTGAGGGAATCAAGGACGAATAAGGACATGATATTAAATAACAACTTGAAAGGTGAGTAAATAAATCCTTACTTAGGGATTCCCTTATTATGGCAGTGGATGTGTATTTTTTGGAAATGAAATTCAATGATATAACTAGGTATGTGCAGGATCATCATAGAAAAACTAGGCCCTTAAGTGGCGATAAAATTCAGAAAAATTAGAGTTAGGCAACTTGACGTAAAAATTTGAATAGGTTATTTATATTATTTTTAAAATATGTAAGAATATAAGTTGTAGCAAATTGAATGTAGTTTCTAAACTACTAGGTTTATTTAAAAAAAAAATCTATTTGGTGAAAATTTGAAATTTCAATGTAGTAGTACTTAAATCTTAGAGAAAAAATAAGAAGTAGGTGTTTGTCTGACCACCCTAATGACAATAAAATGATAATATTTTTTTATAAGATTTTAGATATAATTAGAGGCTCATGGTTCGATGTGATGCATATTTTATTGTAATTTTTTTCCAAGTAAATAATTAATTATAGATTTTTTATTACAACTTTTAAAAACTATAAAAACTCGTATGTCTAAGCACCTTAACTTGGTCAAAACTTGATGAAATTCAATTTATTTTTAATCCTATAGTATGTGAAGCATAGAATGTGACACATGTTTTGGATTCAAAAAATGTGATATTGTTTGAAAGCTATAGATGTTTTTCAATTAGCCTATCAATTAAGACTTTAGTCATAATTCAAATAGAAAATGAAAAATAATTATTTATTAAATTCAAAGTAAAGCATAATTTATATTGGTGGAAAGATCGGAATCTCTTTTAAAAACCCTTTTCATTTCATCAATTTTGGGTAAAAAAAATTCGTCACCCACATACCCTACACATACCCATCATATCACCATTTTTTGGCCCATCATGATCTTGCACATACCCAACTAGATAATTATGAAAATGTATTATTTTTATATGAATACATACAATTTAAAAATTGATAGACTAATTTAATGACCAAAAGCAGATAGAGCAGACATGTGTGCACGTGTGATATGAATTTGAGCTTGATTTTAGTAGACAAGGGCCCCTAGGGAACCCTTTTCTGGAGATCTAAAAGTAAAATTTTCTTCTAGAATACTTGGGTCCCTAGTTTGTGGCTTCTTTCTTCTTAATGTTATCATTGAATCTTTTTCTATTGTTGAGATAATTGAGTTTTTGTATCTTGTCAAGTTGTAGGGATTGAATACATCAATGAACAAATGGTATTCAATATTATTCCAATCTTCTTCAAATCTATAACCTACACATTGAAAGAGAGATGAAGGGTTGTTTCATATAGGAGTTTACCTCAGTCAAATGCCATGTTGGTATTTCTACCTCCACAATGGTAAAATTGATGAAAAAGAGCTTATCCTATCAAGGGATACATGCTAAACAATAATAGAGTAATGAATCAACAATTGGTTGTAACTCACCACTCAAATATGATAACCTTGAAGAACTAAAGTCATACTCATCACCTCAAGGCTTGATTGTGATTTGGCTTAATTTAATTTGGATACCTATAAACATTTGTACTCACAAACAAACCATATGCATAAACATGAACAAACCCACATAAAATTTGGCATGATGCTTGAATATTGAATTATTGTAATAATTTTATAAATCCTACTTTTGAATGCTCTTAGGACACTTGATTTGTTCAATAGAATTATCCTTCTTGCTAGTTAGTTTTAAAATGATGAAATGACTAGGTATTTATATGTAATTAATCTAATTTCTTAAAAACTAAATCTTGATGGTTGATATTTAGGATTTGAAATTAAAATAATAAATTATCAACCCAAACATAATAAAATTTGGAGTCAAATTAAGAGGACAAGGGTGCCTAGGCCATCCTTGTCTAGACCCACTTTTTTGGGATCTAGATTGCAAAGGGAAAATATTAAAATCTTTTTTTGGTTTTGTACATTTAATTTCTTGATACATGATTAAATGGGACATGGAATGCATAATTTATGAAATTAGGGGCATGATTAGGTCCAAGAACATAGGAGGGAGAAAAATCTAGCGTGAAATTGTCAAGGGTGACAATTTAGGATGCTACAAAGAGGGAGATAAAGATATATATAGAGGTGTACACAGAGGGGGGAGAGTGTGGAGAGAAATATATAGAGAGATAGATGGAGAGATAAAATATAAAAAATATAGGGAGGTAAGAGTAGAGCGAGGGAGAGATGGAGAAGAAGAGATAAAGAGATATAGAGGGAGAGAGAGAGATAGAGATATATGGGGAGACAAAGAGAGACATTAGTACAATAAGGATAAATATAGATATAGGGACATATAAAGAGATATAGAGGAATAGGAAGATAGAGGTAGAGAGATATATAGATATTGAGATATAGACAAAGAAGGAAAGGGAGATATAGGGAGATGGAGATAGAGCAAGGGGGGATAGGGATGAAGGGAGATATATATCCTTCTATCTATTCCTATCACCATCTATTAGTTTCTTTATATCTCACTCTCTCTTTATAAATACTCTTATGTCTCCCTACTTCATTTCATTTTTTCTTGACATAAATGTGAGCATGTTATAAAAAGAATACATGTTATAAGACACTCACATTTATATCTACTTTTGGTATTTCCAACCATTAGGTTTGTACTTGCATGTCAATGCTTAAAGGAATGTTTTATAAGTTGTAAAAAATGACTAAATCTTGAGTGTTCTCTCCATCTATTTTACACATCATTCAATCTTGAGTTAAAAGTACAACATTGACATTGATCTCTCTCTTAGCTTTCTAACCATGTAACATTTTTTTTAAGTTTCAAATATGTTAAGGTTTTTGTCTTCAATTTATTTTACTAGTGTCTTCCATTTTTTTAGAAAACCTATGTATAGTATTTTTTGTTTTATTTTTTATCCTTTCATCAAAATTTGACACAAATTACAGTTTTAAAATCCATACACATTCAAATAAAAAATTTATTTTCAATTAGTTATCAAAAACATTTAGGTGAGAACATGCTCAATTTTCTGGTTTTCAACATTTGTCCACTTTGAAAATAACTTTAAAAAATCATATATTCTTTTAAAAATTAGCATTAGAATCAAGCATAAACTACATGTTGATAGTTAATTTTTCACTCAAATAATTTTTGAAATATTGAAAAAAATAACATTTTAGAGGGATCATAATAAACACTAAGTTGTTTTTGTAAAAATAATAGCACTTTGTGTGCTCCCCCTATTTGAACCCTTTAATCTCCACAATTTTAAAAACCAATTACTAGTTAAGAAATTAGATTCAAAGCACTATGACTTGTTTTTTCTTATCACATATTCAAACATTGAGTGTAACTATCTTCAATTTTTCATCCAATGTCATTTTTTCTTAATTTCAGAAAAATGTGACCACTTAAGACCCCTTTTGATCTCCCATTTTCATGCACATACCATGTACACATCTTCATCCAATAGTATTAGGACACATGGAATCCCATTACACATGTACAACCACCTCTTACAAATCATAAATCTCAAGCCATGCCTCCTATGTGATCCCACATAGATATGGGATGGTGAAGTGGAATGTGGGAGCTTCACATTCCACATACAAAAAATATTTTGGAACAAAAGAGGGTTAACTTGAATAACCCATAGTAAACCATTTCTATGTTTTTTAATATCATGTTCTTTCCAAGAGGATTGGATGAGTATTAAAATCACCTATCACTCATCCTAAAATGGTACCTCATCCAAAGGTGTTTTCCCAAGAAATCTATTTTCATGTAAGAATAATTCAAATCATATTTTAGGTCCTTTTTAAAATAACTCTAAGTGAAAATATGAGTCTTTATTCAAAATTCTCATTATATCAAGACATAGTAACTACACTTGATTTAAATCGCCGAAATAAAATATAGACACATATAAATTAACAAAATTTATCAAAAGGGTTCCTATTCTAGTTATAGACTAAGTTGATTGCTATAAGAGAGTAAAAATGGCCAAGTTTTCTACTTCAAATGGTGATGTGAAAATTATTAGAGTTGTTGATTGATATATCATTCTCTCCTTAGGCTTGAACCTAGCAGTTTACTTGCACACTCAATACAAATATCAAATACACCAAATATATAAAATTGATTAAAGATGATTAAATTTCACCAATAATAATCAAGACTAATCAGATACATAGTATAATCATGATCCAAATAATAATCAACATCTTAATCATATCTCAACATAATTAAATTCCAATATTTATACTCAATAAAAATTCATAACATTTTTTTTTAAATCATTATTCACACCTAAACTATAATTTAAATATTTCAATTAAATCATATCACATTTTAATTTTAATTTCAAATCTATGCCTACATAACATTTATAATCTACTTAAAGCAAAATAAAATTTAAATTCTAATCAAAATACTAATATATAAATTAGAATTAATAATCATCCAATACAGATAGAATCGACTAAATGAAAAATCAATACTACTATGTAAACATCACATATCCATAATCTAAATTAATATTCAAAGCATTAATATCTCAGTCCAACAATATTAAGCATCTAAAATAAGATAACATAAGTGAGACTATGATCAAATATTATTTCTTTTACTTAAATACAAATATAGATGCATAAATGAATATAGTTTAAAAATGGGGTTGCAAGCTAAGTGGGCTTAACCTTGGAGAAAACTCTATGGTTAAGCGTACTTGAGCTAGAGTAGTACTATGACGGGTGACCTCCGAGGAAGGCCTAGTGCTTCACCTCTATGAGTATCACCTATATGTAATGAGTGTTAAGTGGACCAGTCATTATCATGAGAGATGGGTTCTTGTGAACCACTACTCATGAAACACAGGTCGATGAGTTTGACTTGTAAACTACATGGTTGAATCTTGATAGCAATATCATAATTTCACACACTATGGAGAAAACCTCCCACTTATCACATAAGTTTGAAATAGAATTATTAATCTTTATTTTATTTGATTTAAATTCTAACATTTTTATTATTTAGAAAAAATAATTAATTAATTAATTATTTCATTTTTTAGCTATTAATTTATTTTTTAATTATTTTTTCAGATATAGAATTTTTTTAATATTTTCATACTATTAAAATAAAATATAATAAAATATTTTTTGTATCTTATATCTAATATTAATTTGATGTTTCAATAGGCAATAAATTTAAGTTAAAAGATTTTTATAAATACACTCACATTAATACAATCCATTTCTTAGTGTTATTATAATAACACTTCTAAACATAATAGAAGATGATAAAAAGCAATATAAAATAATATGATATTAACTTATAATATTTAAAATAATAAAATACAAATAGAAGATGATAAAGTGATTAAATAATGTTATGTAACTCAGAAGAAAAAATGATGTGAGAAGAGAGTAAAATATGTAGTTCTATCAACAAAGATAGCTCGAGCTAATGTAAAGAATAGATTAAAGACTAGCAATGGAAAAGAATGAGTTTAGTTAATTGGATCAATAACATTTTAAAATAGGATAGAAAGGAACTTTACTAATAAGTATAATGTCACTTAAGAGATTTTATTATGGGATGCCAAGGTTGGTTAATACCTTATCTTTTGTTTTAGTTAGATTATTGTCTAAATGAATTTATCTCAATGAATTTATATATTTTTTATAGAAGACGCATCTTCATTGAATAAAGCTTGAGTATCTTCTATACATATATGGTGTTTGGTTTCGGTGGAATATTTTTTCAAGGTTAATTTACATTAATGTGGTAATATTTAATGGTGCTCCATGGTCTTTGATCCTCACATAAATGGAGCAACCAATTTCCCTAATCTAAGGTACAATACAAGGGAAAACCTCTTAATAAATGTCTGAGTTTTGTAGAGGGTCTTTATGGTCCTTCATTGATTTAACAAACGTACTAACTTTCTATGAAGTTCAGAAAATATGATGAAATTTTTTTTTGAAAGATTTTTTGAATCTTATTCAATAAGTCTTCAATAGAAGGAAGAAAATCAATAGGATTGTTCAATAGTTAAAAAGAAAAATTTTGATTTGTTGAATTGTTCTTAATATATAGTTATGGTTATACCATTCTTTTTGAAAACCTCCAATAAATGAGAGATTTATTGATCAACGTGATTCTAATCACATATAAGAAAGGTTAAGCTCATGAGACTCTTTAGAATTCCAAATTTTTGATAAAATGATGATAAGATAAATTTCAAAGTGAATAATTTTTTTGTAGACTTGAAAAAAAGGTAAGAAATCATCATTATCTTCTAACAAAAACATATCTATGAAGAATAAATTGTGGTAAATTGATGCAAGAGCATCCAGTGGTGTAAGGGCAATCTTGCATCACCCAAAAATAGTTAAATTTCAAGTTTCTCGATTTTTAGATGTTTTTACATTTTTTGATACCCTTTTCATCATAATTAAATTCTCAATTTACGGTTTTTATTTTCTATTCCTAGGTTGAAAGATATCGCAATTTTAGTTTTCCAGATTTGCACCTGAAAATCTCCCAAGTTAGATTTGAGGCACTTAGAGTTCTTGGAATGGCCCTGAAACTTGCCAAAATTAGTGTGCACAAATTTTAAGTACGTTATTGACTTCGAGACCTTTCCAATGGTTCAAACGTTTTAGGAATCGAAGTCCCGGATTAAAAGTTATGGCCCCAGGAAGTTGGCGCACTTTCTAGAAGATACAATTGCAAATGTTCTTTTGAAATTTGAACTTCAAGTTGTAATTTTTCGGCGCCAAACCGCCTAAACTCAAATTTGAATGTTGTTTTGGCTCCAAACTAAAGAGGAGCTCTATTTATGGACAATTTTATAATTTTTGGGTAATTTTTTGGAGACAAGCTCGCATATTGCAAAAGGGTGATTTTGTAGCTTTCTGTAACTTGCATATGTTGTAGAACTTGGGGATCTGAGATCCTCTACATATAAGAAGCTCCATTTTCTTAATAATAAAATTATTCTCTTGTTTGTGGGTTATTTTCTAAGTCTTGGGCTGTGCCTTCATCAAGTGGTATCAGAACAGGGTTTTTTGAGCGTGTGGACATATCGCCGATCGTGAGACAGTTCACACCAGGACCGTGGTTGTGGGTCAAGGTCAAGAAATATGCTTCCAAGAGTGATGCCTGGTAGGCATGGTGGTGTCAGAGGTGGTCAAGGCAACATAAATACTGGTGGAAGAGATGCACTAATAGCCCTCCAAAGACAGATTGATGTGTTACAAGATCTATTGAGAAGAGGGTTAAACCTAAGGGAGGAAAGTGAGGATGAAGGCGAGGAAGAAGGTTCAAATGTAGAAGAGGAAGAAGAAGTAATTGATCAAGACCAAATATGGTAATAAGGGCCATTTTGAAGATCGGGAAAAGACCCAGAGTAGAAGTCCCCAATTATTCCAGAAGTCTGAACCCGGAAGAGTTGATTGACTGGATCAACGAGCTAGAAGAATATTTTGAGTATGAGGAAATAGAGGACCCAGATCAGGTTAAGTTTGTGAAAATGAAGCTAAATGGCCATGCCAGTATTTGGTGGAAATAGGTCCAATTGGAAATAAATTGAAGAGGAAAAAGAAATATCACCAGATGGGATCGCATGGTAGAGAAACTAAAGAAACAGTTCATACTAGTGGACTATGAGTTAGATCTATTGAATAAATTGCAAGGGTTAAAGCAAGGAAGCAGATTTGTGAAAGAATATACTGAATCTTTTCACAAAATAATCATCAAAATGGGCCACACAGAGGCCAATAAGGAGAAGGTAGCCTGATATCTTAATGGGTTACGACCGGGCATTTAGGAGGAGTTAAGCCTAGTTAGAATGACCACCATTAAGGATGTGTATCAGTTTGCTCTGAAGGTGGAAGAGAAGCTGAACAGAAGATTTGATGGCAAATAAAAAGGATGAGGAGGGAAAAGTGGAAGGGGTGGTGGAAGACCTTTAGGAAGCCGAAATGATGATGAAAAGAAAAGTGAAGATGTGGGTACCAGCTGAAGCCAAATGAATGACAACTTCTACCACCCTCATGATCAAAATAGTGGTGATCAAAGAGGTAGAGGACGAGGGAGATATGGACAAGGATCTGGAAGAGGTGGTTTCAAAGGAACATGATTCCAGTGTGGTGAAGAAGGGCATTGAACCTATGAATGTCCACAACACCAAGGAAGGGCAGATAAAAGGCATGAAGGTCATGAAAGAGTTGCACATGTAGATGAGGAGGCCCAATCTGAATATTCAGATGATGTTGAAAGGGGAGAAGCCCTAGTAATTAAGAGAGCCCTGGTGACTGAGGAAAAAGAATCAGAACAGAGGAAGAATCTGTTTCGCACAAGGTGCAAGTATGAAGGAAAATGTTGTGATGTCATTATTGACGGTGGGAGTACCGATAATCTGGTGTTAGAAGAGATGGTCACAAAGTTGAAGCTAAAGAGGGAAATACACCCACATCCGTATTGGATTTCCTAGTTGCAGAAAGACCACAAAGTTTTGGTCAATGAGTAGTGCCTAATAAAATTCAAGATTGGGAGCTCCCATAATGAGGTACTCTATGATATCATCCCCATGGATGCATGTCACATGTTGTTGGGGAGGTCATGGCAGTTCAATAGGCGAGCTATACATGATGGCCATGCAAACACTTATTCCTTGACAAAGGATGGGGTTTGTCACAAGTGGAAACCCCTAAAGGAGACCGAAGAAAAGGTATGCAGTAGTGCTAGAATTTTTTACGTAGATGGAAGAAAATTTTTAGAAGGTATGAAGCATGAGCGTGTGTGTTATGCATTGATTCCTAGAGTGAGTAAGGAGGATAGTGAGAAGGTTCTAGAAGAAGTTTCTGGGATGTTGGATGAGTTTCAGGATATTATTTTTGATAATGTACCTGAGGGTTTACCACCAATAAGGAAGATTAGTCTACAAATTGACTTGATTCCTAGAGCCAGTTTGCCAAATAAGGCAGCTCATAGAATGACTCCAACAAAAAATGAGGAGTTGAACATACAAGTTCAAGAGTTGATGGGAAGGGGTTTGATATGACAAAGATTGTGTCCATGTGCAGTACCTGCAGTACTAGCACCAAAGAAGGATGGGGAGTGGAGGATGTATACAGATTCCCGAACCATAAACAAGATAACAATCAAGTACAAATTTCCCCTGCCAATGATGGATGACCTGATGGACTATTTGAGTGGAGCTCAGTACTTCACAAAGATTGATCTGAAGAATGGATATCACCAGATCCAGATTTGAGAGGAAGATGAATGGAAGACTTCCTTCAAGACCAAAGAGGGCCTGTACGAGTGGTTAGTCATGCCTTTTGGGCTAACCAATGCACCGAGCACATTCATGCGGCTCATGAACGAGGTACTAAAAGAATTTATGGGAAGTTTTGTTATTGTGTATTTAGATGATATTTTGATTTTCAGTAAGAAGTTGGATGAGCATCTGATGCATATTCGGAGAGCCTTTGAGAAGTTAAGAGAAGAGAAACTATTAATTAATCCGAAGAACTGCAGTTTTGTGAAGAGGGAGTTAGTGTACTTGGGGTTTGTTGTCTCAACAGAAGATCTCAAGATGGACCCGGAGAAGGTGAAGGCTATTATGGAATAGTCTACCCCAAGAACTGTTACTGAGGTGAGATCTTTCCATGGTTTGACTAGTTTTTATAGAAAGTTCATTAGAAACTTCAGTAGTATTTGTGCACCTCAGATTGAAACAATGAGAGGGGATATAAAATAATTCAAGTGGAGCACTAGAGCGGCAAAGAGTTTTGAACTATTGAAGCAGAAGGTAATAGAGCAACATATTCTAGCCCTCCCAGATTTCAACAAGGTGTTTCAAGTGGATTGTGATGCTAGTGGTTGTGCCATTGGAGCAGTGTTGAGCCAAGAAGGTAAGCCCATTGTTTATTTCAGTGAAAAGTTAAATGATGCCAAGAGAAATTATTCTATATATGATCAAGAATTTTATGCAATAGTTCAAACATTAAAGAAATGGAGACATTATTTGTTGCTGAATGAATTTGTTCTATATACTGATCATCAAGACTTGCACTACCTAAATAGTCAAAGAAAATTAAATTAGAAGCATATGAAATGGTTAGAGTTTTTGCAGAGTTATACCTTTGTTTTGAAAAATAGGAGTGGGAAGTAAAATAGGGTTGTAGATGCCTTAAGTAGGAGGCATACATTCATGAAAAAGAAGTAGATTGAAGTGGTTGGGTTCAATGAACTTAAGACACTGTACGCAGAAGATCCTGATTTTACAGAGGCTTGGAAGGCTTGCAAGGAACTTGTTATAGTGGACAGGAAAAGGTTGCTGGGTTTTATAATCCAAGATGGCATGTTATTTAAGGGAAGTCAATTGTGTATCCCGAGGAGTTCCATGAGGGAGAACCTAATAAAGGAGAAGCATAGTGGAGGAATGGTAGGACATTTTGGTCGGGATAAGACTATTGCCATTATCAGTGAGCATTATTATTTACCTCAATTGTCACAGGATGTGAAGAATCTTGTACAAAGCTGCAAGGTATGTTATATGGCTAAAAGAGTGAGCCAAAATATAGACTTATATCAGCCCTTACCTGTACCAGAGAGGCTATGAGAGGATATAAGTAAGGACTTTGTTCTTGGTTTGCCAAGGACACGACGAGAGAATGATTCAGTCTTTGTAGTGGTTGATAGGTTTTCAAAGATGACACATTTCATTCCATGTCAGAAGACCCATGATGCAGTCCATATTGCTGACTTGTTCTTCAAAGAGGTGGTGAGGCTACATGGTCTGCCAAAGAGTATTGTTTCAAATTGTGACACCAAATTTGTGGGGTACTTTTGGAGGACCTTGTGGAAGAAGCTGAAAACAGAGTTGAAGTTCAGTTATGCACACCATCCACAAACAGATGGACAGATAGAGGTTGTTAACAGGAGTTTGGATAACCTACTAAGATGTTTGGTAGAAGATAAACCCAAGGGATGGGACTTGATCTTACCCTAGGCAGAATTTTTCTTACAACAATTCTATCAACAGAAGCACTGGTAGATCACCATTCTAGATTGTGTATGGAAGTAGCCCTAGAATAGATCTAGAATTGAGGAAGATGGACCAATAGAACAAAACAAGTGCTAAAGCCAAAGATTTTGTAGAGCACATCAAGAATATATATGAGAAGGTACGAGAGCACATTAATAAGATGAATATGCAATATAAGGCTAAGGTAGATCAGAAAATGAGGAATAAGGAGTTTTAGACTGACGATAAAGTAATAGTCCACTTGAGGAAAGAAAAGTTGCCCATGGGAACCTATAATAAATTGAAGATCAAGAAATTCGATCCCTGTAAGATTTTGAAAAAACATGATTTAGGGAATGCATATGAGGTAGAGTTGTCTAATGGAATCAACATTTCCCTTGTGTTCAACATTTCAAATTTGATAGAGTATCATGAAGGTGGAAAGGAGGAAGCACCAGCAATAGGGCAGTATAACATTCCAGCACCTACTTTAGAAATGGAGCAGATTGAAGCAACCTTGGATAGTCGTGTGGCAAGGAGTACTAGAAATAGGCAGTATGAAGAATATCTGGTGAAATGGAAAGAACGACCTATGGAAGATTCATCCTGGCTCTCTAAGGCAGCAGTTGCCCAGTTGGGTTTTCCTCAACCATTTGAGACATGACGGGTCACTTCTCAAATTACCCTTAGTGTCTGATGCAAGAACATCTTGTAGTGTAAGGGCAATCTTGCATTACCCAAAAATAGTTAAATTTAAAGTTTCTTGATTTTTAAATATTTTTACATTTTTGGATACCCTTTTTATCATAATGAAATTCCCAATTTACGGTTTTTATTTTATATTCCTAGGTTGAAAGATATTGCAGTTTTAGTTTTACAGATTTGCACTTGAAAATCTTCCGAGTTAGATTTGAGGCACTTAGAGTTCCCAGAATGGCCCCGAAATTTGCTGAAATCAGTGTAACAATTTTGAACGCGTTATTGACTTCGAGACTTTTCCAACGGTTCAAACGGTTCACGAATTGGAGTCTCGAATCAAAAGTTATGGCCCCAGGAAGTTGGTGCACTTTCCAGAAGATACAATTGTAAATGTTCTTTTGAAATTTAAACTTCAAGTTGTAATTTTTCGGTGTCAAACCGCCTAAAATCAAATTTAAATGTTGTTTTAGCTCCAAGCTAAAGAGGAGCTCTATTTATGGGTGGGTTTCTAATTTTTGGGTAATTTTTTTGGAGACAAGCTCGCATATTGCGAAAGGGTGATTCTGTAGCTTTCTGTAACTTGCATGTGTTATAGAACTTGGAGATTTGAGATCCTCTGCATGTAAGAAGCTCCATTTTCTAAATAATAAAATTATTCTCTTATTTGTGGGTTATTTTTTAAGTCTCGGGCAGCGCCCTCATCATAAATTTAGTTCTATTCTTTGTCAATATTAAGCTCAATATTAACCCCATGGAACCATATTATAATCTACCAAATGCTCTCATTGGATTGTCCATTATTTTAATTTCACCATTTGAAAAGAAAATTAACCAACTGGCTCATGACTTCTCTTTCTCCGTGACCACAACATCATTCAAAAGAGGGAAAGAGTACATAAGAGATGGCTGATACTTTAGTGAAGAAAATATTATCTTTTATAATAGAAGATGTTTGGTATGTATGAGAGATACACATGGGCATTATTCTCGTGGAATGAAATAAACATGGAGAATGTCAAGGTTATCCAGCAATGCAATGGAGCCTTGAAATAAGACAGCAAACCTAAAGCACTTTGAGTCCAAATCATTCGTTGCATGATTTACCATATAATTCTGGCCTTTGGCTACATGAAAATAGAAGCATATCCACGTTGATAACTGGTTAAACAAATATGCGCTAACCTTGCATATTTAAAATTTGAAAAGTTCAAACTGACATAACAAGTCCCAGTCTGGCTTCTAGCAAGTTTCAGAAAGACGTATCTAATTTTGTTGTTACACTGACATTCAATGGAAAATCTAAAACAATGATCCACCCCTACTTGCTTAGTTGTATTAAAAATTCTGGAGGCAACGTGGGGGCAGTTTAAATGAGACGGGGCCCAGCGCTTATGGAATAGACTCTTGTTGGGAACGTACCAGCTGTGAAAAACTCAGTCATACACCTGTACTGAGAAAGAGCTAAATATTTCATCAAATCCTGTACTGATATTCCCAATTTCTCCTCCTACATTGGTTGCTTCTCATGCTCTTCCACTATTTATTTGTTCTTTGAAATAATGGGAATATGATATATTTTGAATCCCGGCAAGTAAACGACAATTAAAATTCACCTTAAAACATTTGTAATCATGAAATTTGCATAGCCATGTTAGGATGTTTTGAAAGGATGTATTGATTTAGATATATAGTATGGTCATGCTTAGTATGTTTTTTTCGGTTTTTGTCAAAAATTCATGTAATTAATTTTTTGCATGGTGAATTGTCATGGAGGTGAATTTTTTCGCGAATTTTCCATTGGTAAATTATTGGCAGTGAATTTTCCATATGTATTTTTTTCTTATTTTTGTCTATATATTTTCTTTATTTACATATTTTAATGTATTTGATTTTATTTTGTCTTATACGTACTAATATTCACATGTTTGCATCATTACTGAATTTAGTCTTCATATGTATAATCATTGTCTCAAATTCTACATTCCCCTATCTTGGATCATTTCTAAGATGTGTAGCAACAATCTTCCATGATGTGTATTTGATCCTAAATTCATTTTTTTGAAATTTAAATTAGTGACTTTTATCCTTACAGTTATTGGGAGTTGATTTGGTACATGTTTATACAATGATTCATTATATTCATTTGAACATTTAAACATATCAAGAAATTATCTAATTATCATTTGAAATCCTAGACCTTCAAAGAACATTCAATAGGAAGTTGATAAAGTGATTTAAAAAATGTTGAATGATAAAATAAATAATGTCATGTAATTTAGAAGAAGAAAGGATGTGAGAAGAGAAGAAAATATGTGGGTTTATCAACAAAGAGAGCTCAAGCTAATGTAAAGAATAGATTAAAGATTAGTGGTGGAAAAGAATGAGTTTGGTAAATTGCATCAATAGCATTTCAGATTTAAGAAAAAAATGAACTTTACTAATAAGGAAATCAAGTATAATGTCTCTTAAGAGAGATTATTATGGGATAATGACTTATCTTTATTTCTTTTAAGTTTGTTGTCTAAATGAAATAATGTCAATGAATTTATTTATATTTTACAGAAGAGATATCTTTAATGAATAAATCTTGAATGTTTTCTATACATATATGGTGTTTGGTTTTGGTGAAATATTTTTTCAAAGCTGATTTAAATTAATGTTTCTCCATATTCTTTGATTCTCACATAAATGGAGCGACCATAATAACACTTCTAGACATAATATAAGATGATAAAATGAAAAACTAAAATTAAAAAGAAATAGTAAAATAACATAATATTAACTTATAATATGTAAAATAATGAAATACAAAAGGAAGTTGATAAAGTGATTAGGTAAATGTTGAATGAAAAATTAAATAATGTAATGTAATTTACATGAAGGATGTGAGAAGAGTGTAAAATATGTGGGTTTATCGACAAAGAGAACTCAAGCTAATGTAAATCATAGATTAAAGATTAGTGGTGGAAAAGAATGAGTTGAGGAATCACATCAATAGCATTTCATATTTTTTAAAGGAACTTTACTAATACGAAAATCAAATATAATGTCTCGAAAATCAAATATAATGTCTCTTAAGGGAGTTTATTGAGGGATGTTAAGATTGGCTAATGCTTGATTTTTATTTATAGGGCCCAAGAATCAATCAATTGGTTGGAATTATATTTTTTTATAGAAGAGACATATTTAATGAATAAAGGTTGAGTATATTCTATACATAGTGTCTGGTTTTGGTGGAATATTTTGTCACATAAATGGAGCAACCAATTTCACTAATTTAAGGCATAGTACAAGGGAAAATCTTTTTATAAATGTTTGAGTTTTATAAAGGGCCTTTATGGTCCTTCAATGATTTAACAAGTGTACTAGCATGCAATGAAGTTGGAAAGATAGTTGAAACTATTTGTTGAAATTATTTTTCAATTTTATCCAATAAGCCTTCAACATAATGAAGAAAATCAATAGAGGTGGTTCATAGTTAAAAAGGCAAATTTTTCCTTGTTCCGTTGTTTTCAATATATATATTTATGGTTATACCATTCTTTTTGAAAACTTCCAATAAATGAGAAAAAATTTGGTCAATGTGATCCTCATTGCATACAAGAAAGGTTTAGCTTATGAGAGTCTTGAGAATTCCAACATTCTAGATAAAATAGTGATAAAAAGTTGGAAGAAGATAAAATTCAAAGTGAATAAATATGCTATAGCCTTGACAAGATAAAAGGTTACATATCTTCTAGCAAAAGGATATCTATGATGGATAAATTATTGTTAATTTATTTCTTTTTAATAAACTTAATTCCTTCTTCGTCAATATTAAGTCCATGGGATTATATTCTAATCCGCCAAATGCTCCTATTGAATTGTCTATTATTTTAATTTCACATTTCCAAATATGTTCACCTACCTGAATTAATGACTTTCCTTCTCCATGAACACAACATCATTCAAGTGAGAGAAAGAGAACATAAAAGATCACTGATACTTTTATGAAGAATATATTCTCTTTTATGATAGAAGACATTTGTTATGTTTGTGGAATGAAACAAGCATCCACTAAGAAGTCCACCTAGCTTAATGACTTCCCTCCATGAACCCAACAATATTCAAATGAGGGAAAGAGTATGTAAGAGATGACTGATACTAGAATATATTCTCTTTTATAAAAGGAGATTTTTGCTATGTTTGAGAGGGCTCTAGGAAAATTCACTACCAGCAATTCACCAATATTAATATTTTTTAATATATATTTGAAAGTTTTAAAAAAAAATTCAAAAGAATAATTTGATTTATGATAATAAAAAATTAATTGCATTAACTTTAGAGAATTTGATTTATGATAATAAAAATAAAAAATTATTTTCAATATATTTTATTTTATCATCATCTATAATTGATTTATGATAATAAAAATAAAAATATTTTTCAATATATTTTAATTTATCAGTCATCTATAATTAATTTATGATAATAAAAATAAAAATATTTTTCAATATATTTTATTTTATCAGTCATCTATAATTGATTTATGATAATAAAAATAAAAATAAAAATATTTTTCAATTTATTGTATTTTATCAATCATCTATAATCAATTATTATTATTGAGATGAATAGAAATTGCTATGGGTAAAGTATTTTTATTGTTTGCAAATATTGAGATGAAATAAACATCAAAATAAATTGTAAGAGATGATTTTTTTTAATTTTTTTTTAAATTCAAAGTTACAGAAATATATATTAAAAAATATTAATGGGGGTTAATTTTCCACATTCACGTGGTGGTGAATTTTACTTGGCAATGAATTTGTTATGACAGTGAATTTTCCCATAATGAATTGCTGTGAATTTTCTATCAATAAATTGCTGATGATAAATTTACCGTTTGAGAGATAGAGAGGGGCATTATTCTCGTGAAACAGACATCCACTAATGCAATGGAGACTTGAAATAAGACAGCAAACCCAAAGCATTTTGGGTCCAAATCATTTGTTGCAGGATTTACCAAATAATTCTGGCCTTTTACTACACGAAAATAGAAGCATATCGACGTTGATAACCGGTTAAACTTGTATGTATCTAATTTTATTGTTACACTGACATTCAATGGAATGTCTAAACAATCATCCACCCCTGCTTACTTATTTGTATTAAAAATTCTGGAGTCACCGTGGGTGTAACTCAAATGAGTTAACGGAGTACATATGAGACGGGGCCCAGCGCTTATGGTGGAATAGACTCTAGATGGGAACGTACCAGCTCTGGAAAACTCAGTCATACACCTGTACCGGGAAAGAGGTAAATATTTCTTCAAATCCTTGACTGCTATTCCTAATTTATCCTCCTACGTTGATTGCTTCTTACGTTTTGCCACTATGTGTTCTTTGAAATAATGGGAATATGATATGTTTTGAATCCCGGCAAGTAAACGACAATTAAAATTTACCCTAAACATTGTAATTTCCATATCCATGTCAATTTTCATTTATTTTGAAAGGATGTCTTGATTTTGTTATATAGTGATATGTGTTATAATAATTTTTGTTTATTTATTCTCGTTTTTACATATTTTTATGTCTCTAATTTATCTTTGTCTTATATGTACTAATATTCACACATTTGCATCATTATTGAGCTTAGTCTCCATATGTCTAATCATTGTCTCAAAATCTGCATTCCCTATCTTTGATCATTTTTACGATATGTAGGAACAATCTTCCATGATGTGCATTTGACCCTAAATTCATTTCTTTTAAAATTGAAATTAGTGACTTCTATTCTTTGCTTATAGCTTTCGGGAACTGGCTTGGTATATGTTTATACAATGATTCATTATGTCTTGAAATTTAAAGGGATTCATTTAAACATTTAAACATATCAATAAATCATCTAATTATCATTTGAGATCCTAGAACTTCAAAGAGCATTCAGTAGGGGGCTGAAACTCTAAAACTGTGGTGTACTTAAGCTAACATAAAAATAGTTTTTCAACCGACATCTAAAAATATCTTTTATGTTTTGAATTTCAAAACTAATTAGTGCTGTCATAATAGTAGTTTACAATTCTTGAAAGGAACGAATTTTAGCTGAAATCACATATTTTTAAAAAATATAATGATTTAAGCCTTAAAATTTTCCATTTTAAGGATTCCAATTGAAGAGGGTTTGATCAAATCACCTTAGATCAAACCCCCTTGGATAGAACCTCGCTAGTTTTAAACCATACCTATAAATGTGTCTCCTTTACACCTATCAAAATGCTGATAAAAAATCACTTTTGATTTAGATTTTGGGGATCAAATGAATTCATTTAAAATTTATTTGAAATGATTATGGTATTCCTTAGAACAAGCTATCAAATGAATATAATTTTAATATGTTTTGGTTTTGTTATGTATTTATTTTTAAGTTTTATTAAACATAGGTTTTTCATCGAAAATGAATTTCTTTGTTCTTCACATGTGGAAAAATAGAAGATTATCAAAAAAAATTGAAAAATATGAGTGCACCAGATATTGAAGTCCTTGATCCAACAAAAAAAATTAAATTAAATTTTGACATATACAAAAAAAGTTACGCGTTATACGGTCGTGCTGTGTCTGAATTGTAATTCGTTTGACTTTGAAACATGATTAAGGAAAAAATATTCAATAAAAAACTATCTAACCAAGTGGAAGCACTAGATATCAGAGTTACAAATCTAAATTTGAAAGAATTAGAATTTTATCCTTCATGGAAAAAAAGTTATGCATTATACTTGCAGGCCACTTTTTAAAAATGTTTTTTCTAAAAAAAATCTATTTTCGTGGGAGATGGAAAAAGAAGTGCAATTTGATTCCAAAAATTTTGAAAAAATATGAATCTACACAAAATTTGTTGAGACTCTGGTTTTTGCACCATCTTCAAATTTCATAGTTTAGCCGCTAGCCAATGTGAAGATTTAGTTAAAAATAATAATTTCTGCAGGGAGGGTGACACAAAACCCTCTCTGCTGATTTAATTTCAACACAACACAAGTATGAAGAAACTACAACATGAAACTTTCATTAAAATGGAAAATCTGCAATTACAAAATAATGTCTCAATGAGACTATGGGAACCACATATTCCCTTTACAACATCATAAAATTGATTACAAAAATCTGCAACATTCCATAGAATTTGTGTGCTTCTCAAGCACTACAACCAACCCACATGCACCCTCTGTCACTCCTCAATAATGGCTGCAAATAAATTATTGAAGCCTTCACACTTTGCTGCAATTTCTCCTTAGAGAAAAATCCCCCTTAATTATGAGTTTCCTGCCTTTGAAAACTAACTTCAAAATGTAAATGAATTATCTTTTATTACAAACTTTCCAAATCTGCCAGAATGAAATGAAATTCATTTCCATTTCAAACTCAAAAATAATCTTTCCCAAAAATCCAAGGAGAGAATTTCTAAATTTAAATTCAAATAAATCAAAAATCAAACTTCTCACACACACACTTTATCGGCAATTTCCATAATTTAACTCACTCATCAAAGTTGCCAATTTGATCAAATGGGAACCCACTTTGATAGTCCCTATTTTTTAGGGATTTGTGAAAGTTGAGATTTTATTTAAAAAAAAAATCTTAAAAAAAAATCTCCTTTAACTTGCAAAAATCCAAATTTTGAATTTTTGCACTTCCATTTCCTTTGCAACACCTGCTTTTTCGAGCATAATCATTCAACATGAATTTTTAATGTAATTTAATTTAAAATTACATTAATTACAAATATTTGTGGCAACCATTTATTGAAAACCAAACCAAATTAAAATAAAATAAATTTGGTTGATGCAAGATTGCACGAGCCCATGGATGCTCCTGCATCAGACACCCACGGTAGAAATAAAATGTTCTGTGAGCAAATCTCATGAACATTTGAATATGCTATGTTCATGCTGGATCCACTTTTCAACCTCATCAATGTGAACATTTTGTTTTCCCTTTGCCTGTAATATTCTATCTCTACTCTCCTTCATTCTTCCTCTCTTTCTGCCTTTGTTCACAAAATTCAGCTCCCACCATTCTGCACTATGCAATTTTGGAAAATAATAATTAACATCCTTCTCTTCATTAAAATAAATGAAATCATGTGTTACCTCCCATTTTTTTGCTGCTGCAACAATTTTTATTTCAGCCTGTAACATGTTATTGCTGCACCTTACCATCTCTCTTTCCTCACTTCCTTTTTCCATTACACCCTCACAAAAATCAACTTTGTTAGAAACATTGAAATTTTTGGATAAATCAACAATTACCTCTATTTCTTTCTCCTTTCTTATTGCTACAAATTTTCCTCCTTCAAAGAGGCATGTATCAGCTGCAACCTCTTTAATTTCATCATCTTCTTCTATAATTTTTTGTTGAAATAATTTTTCTATTTTTCTTATCTCCTCTTTCAACAAAAGACTATCTTCTTCTTCATCCCCTTTATCAAATCTAGGACTATCAAAATCTGTTTTTGGAATTTCCATAATTTCATCCACAGCTTCATCTACTTCTTTTGCATGTAAATTTTCACTAACAAAATTAATAAATACCTCTTTTTTTGTTGTGATATCTTTCTCTTTTTCACCATTTTCTTTGCCTTTGCTAGTTCCTGCAAACAATGCATCTTCAAATAAAATAAGATCATTAAATTTATGATCTGCAGTGACTATTTTCTCTTCTTTCTTTCTCCATCCTTCCTTTATTTATTTTTTCTTTTTGCTGTCCTCTTTCAACAAAACATTATTATTCCCCAATCTCTCTTCTTGAATTCCCACTTTCTCCTTAATCAACTTTTCCAATTCATCTACTTGAACTTGGAGCTTTTCAAATTCTTCATGGTAATTATTATTTTCCACTTCTTCCCAATAATTTTCCCAAAATAAAATTCTTACACGCCTCCTCATGATCCATCCCATCCTCTCTCATATAGACTGCCTCATGTCCGGCGATTTGTCTACACACAAATCACACACACCACAAGTCCTGGTGCAAACTGCCTCACATTCGGTGCTCTGCCTGCACACTCAGGAACTCCCGCTCTGATACCACCTGACGAGGGAGAAAACCCGAGACACAGAAATACACTCACAAAATAGAAAATAATATTTTATTCATAAATATTGAACTTCTTACATGCAGAGGATCTCAAATTCCCAAGCTCTGTATTACATGCAAATTACAGACTTACAAAAAATTACCTAGATCCCCCTTTCGCAGCATGCGAACTTCTTTTCTAAAAAGTTACCCAAAAATTAGAAACAAGCCCCTAAATAGGCCCATTTCAGTTTGGAACCAAAAACAACCTTCGAGATAATATTTTTGACGGTTTGGCTCCAAAATTACAATTTGAAATTCAAGTTAAATTCACAGTTGAAAATTAGCACATTTATAAAATATGCACCAACTTTCGGCAGCCATAACTTTTAATCCGACCGTCGGATCTTCAATGATAATACCTTTCGGAAAGTTCTTGAAAAGACGATTTTCTACAAAGTAGGCCTTCAGCGGACTACTTTGGTGTTTCCACAAATTTTCAGGCCCATCCGGGATCGTTTGGTGCCTCAAACTGAGCTTGGAAGGTTTTTCAGGGAAAAAAGCAAAAATTGGAACTTGAATAACTTTCAAGTCGTGAATGATCTTGACCTGATTCTTTCACCAGACTGTGTATTTTTCCATCCTAAACCTTCCCATAAATTTCTATCTTCCCACGACTTCAAATGCAAACCTGCTAAAAATAGCAGTTGAGCAGAAAAAGCAGAAAAGTAGTTCTGAAAGTTGGAAACTCTTATTTGACGAAAAGGGTATCCAGAAATACAAAAACATCTACAAAAAGAAAAAAACAGGAACAAAAATGGAAATCATCTTTTGGGTGATGCAAGATTGCCCTCACACCACTGGATGCTCCTGCATCAATTTCAGTGTCCAGTTTAGCCAAAAATTGTAAACCACTATTATGAGATCACTATAATCAAATGTGAAACTCTTAGTGTAGATTACGTTTATATTTTTTAATTTTTAAAAAATTGTTGTATCTAATTTTATTTAAAATTTAAAAGAATATTTAAATTATTGAAAAATTTAAAAGTGAGGTCAACTCGATGTAGCTCTTTGTACACAATATTTTTTTCTTTGAATTTTTTCAAATGATTAACTTGAATATTTAGTACATGGAGGGAAATTTTTTATGAATGTTTATTTTTTAATGTGTTGAAATAAAATTATTCAAAATGTCTTTCAATGGGATGTGGTTTTTTCCATAAATTATTCATCACTTTAAAATTATCTATACCCTTTTGTAGAGGATTTTCTCTTTTAGTACACCATACCTTTTATAAATTTTTCATATTTAAATATTTTTCAATTATAATCAATCTTATTTTTTACTATAATGACCTGCTTGTAGTAAATTAAAAACATAATTCAAAACACAAAATAATATTAAAACTAATTAAAAAAAAATATTGTCACATTAAATAGGTGTTGCCTTACAAAAAGGTATTTTCATTAAAAACATTTGATTAGAGAAATTTGGAGTTAAAGTTCATTTTTCTATTGAATTTTCTCAAAAGAGGGGTTAAGTTGCCACAACTTCACTCAAAACCTTTTATACAAATTGATACTCATTTCAATTTTTATTTTTAATTTATTATGTTAATATTTTTTGGCAAGAGACTCCTTTTCCATGTAGAGGCCACATAGTTTTAAGTGAAACTATTTTGTTAGCCCAAAGTGGGGCACATCTTTGGAATTTCACCAAATTTTGGCTTGGACCACTACAAATAACAATAATTGTATCAATATTTTCATCACAGATCACCTAAATACCTTATTTTTTCTATTAACATCTACCAAAGACCATAAAGTTGGTAAAATAAGGGGCTACCCATGAAGAAAATAAACCCTTGCAATTTACAAAAAATCCCCAAGTTAAACAACATCATTCTATCAACCCTAATAGACAACAAAGATTGAAGTGAACTAGATATTAGAAGCACATTCTTTGCTAGATTAAATTTATGAGTTATAGAGAAAATTCACACAATGCAAAATTGATACAAAGCTACAATATTAACAAAAAAAGAGTTCTAGTCCATAAAATTTTAGACAATTATCACAACAAAATCATATATGGCTGAAAGTAGAATAGTGTGTCTCACTTTTTAGTATTATTGGGCCATAAATTAATATTTAGCACATCACATCAATTATATCAAACACTTTCAATAATTTAAAGATAATGTGAACTAGTAGTTTGTATCAATTTCTCTATAGATTCAATCTATAAGTATCCTTTTCTTGTAAAATTATAAATACATATCATTTTAATTTGTTTTCAAAAACAAAAAATTATTATTATTTTATGGTGAGTGAAATTTTACCATAATGTATAAAATTTATTTACAAATAAAATATGTTTAGGATTTCTTGGAACAAGATCAATAACTACAATATCTAATGTATAATTAGTTTTTCATATTTTTAATAAATAATTTATTTATTATTAATAAAAAATTTGGCCTACTGAACCATAGATTTTTGGGTAGGGCTTATATGCTACTCTTGCACTCTTAGGATGTTTCACCTAAAAGGAGAAAGATAAACCCCACACAAAAGATCTAGCTAGGTTCACTCAAATTATGCAATGTATAATGTTATTAAGACTAAATGGAATAATATGAATGCAATTGGATGATCTATATGACTGATTATGAATGCAAAACTTAAGAATTGTGCAATGTTTGAAAACATAGTGTGAAATGCAAATAATGAACTATGAATGAACAAATGCAAAATAGAAAGGAAGGAGGTTGATTCAAAGTGCACCTAGGAAAAGAATAGAGAATCTAGAATCTTCTAAATGTTGTATAAGATTATTGAAAATCACTAGTGGGACTCATTCACCACTAATCACAAATCAGTCCTGCTTCTGATGAAAATTGTTGAAAACTAGTTTTTGAGTGTCGGGATCTGAAATCTAACAAAATTTGGATTTCTAGCCTTAAGGTGGGACTCATTTGCCACTAATGGTAAATTAGTCCTCTCCCAAAATTCTGTGAAATCAAGGAGCAATTCTACAACACCAGATCTAAGGTTGTCTGCTTGTTGGATTAACGAAGTTGATTTTGTAGAAAACAAACATAATGTCTTCTCCAAGCTTGAAATGAGGTTGATTTGACTTAAATGGTTGTTAAATCTGCATACACAAGTCTACAAATACACATGCAAGAGGGGGAAAATGGTTGAGGGTTAGCGAATAGGGGTTTTCCTTGGTCAAACTGAACTTTGGTAATCAAACCCTTAATGAAATAATGAAATGAAAGAGAATGATAAACAAATAACATGCAAATGCTATCAAGTTACCAAACCCTTGTTGAAGAAAATCTAAAGATATGTCAATGGCTACTCCAAAGTGCTTGATTAGATGATACAAAGTGCTTGAATGAATGGGAAGATTGCTTAAATGTGTTAGGAGATTGTAAGAGATGTAAAATGTGGAGAAAAATACTTAGTTATACATTCTTGTGCCTTAGTAACCCATTGATACCTCATCACAGGATGATATCAACTGATTTTGAATAAAAATCCAAAAGGAAATTTGAAATTTTTTGAATTTGGAGCCAAGGGGGACTCATTCGCCACCCATGGTGAATGGGTCTCACCTTGGACTTGAAAGTGGGTGTCAGTAATTATCTTGCACTTATTGTTGTTTTTTAGGTTTACATTCAAAAATACACTTAATTAAGGCTTATAAGGGCATAAAGGGGTCAAATAAAGTATAAGAAAGGTATAAATAGTGAGATTATGCCTAGAAAAGCGTGAAATCTTGTTACAAGACTTAACAACACTTCAAAATAAGACTTGATAAGTGATGTAAAGGTGATTTTTAGGTGAATTGCAATGAATAGAGTCTAGAAAAGTGTAGAAATGTTTTACAACACTTCACAACACCTTCATAGGACATCATTATTTGAATTTCAAGGACCTCAATGTGAATGTTCAAGCCACATTACAACAATAAATCAAAGAAAAATGGACCAAAAATCATGAAGAGAGACCTAAAAGGCCATGAAAATGACAAGGGTCCATTTTTCTATGACACATTTAGCCCCCACTTTAGTGAGGGGATGAACTTGCTTCAAACTCACACTAATGTAGTCATGCATATCGAGAAGGAGGTCTTAATGCACTTATGCTTAGCAAGATGGAATAATGATGATCAAGAGGGATGATCAAGCCCTCAAGATGAAGATACTATGGCAAATCAAAGATAAGAACAAAAGAACACAAGTGTTGAAATGAAAGAGTTGAATGAAGCTTTGATCGTCTATCCAAATAGTTGTGGATTATATCTAGGCTATTTGTTTGAAAAAGAGAAATGTGAACTCACTCTAGGGTGATGGAACTTATGGTTGTCCATTGGGTGAGAAGTCCCAAGTATACTCACTCTAGGGTCATGAAAATTCTAGTTGTCTGTGGGGTGACAAAGCCCAAAAGGAGAGATACATATGCTAGTTGGTATGCACTAATAAAAACAAAGGTGGCTATGAGGAAAGTTGTGCCACTGGATGGGCTTCCCGCTCAACCATATCAAATTTATACCTCATGATAACTTTAACAAGATTCCACAAAGGAAAATGCTAGTTTTTGCTTCATGAGATAAGCAAAGCTTCGTATGCTTAGAACTCATGAAAAAAAAGGATAGTACCACAGGCATGCAAGTTGCATTATGCAAGGTGGCAAAAAGTGCAAGGTGTAAAATGTAAAAATATAAAAGTGTCAAATGTAAAATAGGAAAAGATGTTCAAAGGAGTCTTGTTAAGTTTATGCAAGGTCTATCACTTAAGGAACATTGTGTCTAATGTCTCCAAGAGAGGACCAATCAAAGAATAAAATATTGACAACTTAGAGGATGTAATATGTCGCATTAGGCCACCAAGAGGAATGTAATATGCTAAGATAGATCACACTTATGAAGGACATCACACTGAATGTCATCCAAAAATTGACATATGCATCATATGAAATGACAAGGCTACACTAAGAACCAAGAATGCAAAATGAATTGTGGTAATGTATGCCCCCAACTTTAAAGGAATTGGTACACATCATTCTATGAGCAATTACTTTAAAGTAGCAAAGGGAAGAAAATGCAAAAAGGAAAAACAAGACATGAGAGCCAACTCAGAAAGCCCTATGCCAAGTCATATGTTTATGAATTAGGCTACTTCATGTACCTAAAAAAGAAAATAAAAGAAAAGGAGGGTTTCCCCTAGAAAGTAACACACCAAACACATAAGGGATATATGGATTTGGGGTTAGTATGTTCGTTGCTATAATTTTTTTGAATAAAGAGCTTAGAATTGTCATCATTCCCCAAAGCACATAGAACTAGAAGAATGACACAAAGAGTGTGAAAACAAAAGAAAAATAAATTTCATTTTGGGTCAACATGAAAGAGACATTGCGGCCTCAATGCTTTGCATCATCCCCAAAAGGAAAACACAAGTGAAAAAAGTGAAAGAAGAGGGAAAGCTTAGGATGCAAGAACAAGAGAATACCCTAATTAAATTTTGATGCAAATGAAGTCTAAGATGCAAGATACAATTTAAATTGGAAATGTAAAGTGGTCAATATGCAGCTTCACCAAAGTGAACCATGGTTTAATGGGTAGGGCTTATACGCTACTCTTGCACTCTTAAGATGTTTCACCTAAAAGGAGAGAGATAAACCCCACAAAAAATATCTAGCTAGATTCACTCAAATTATGTTATGTGTAATGTTATTAATACTAAGTGTAATAATATGAATGCAATTGGACAATCTATGTGATTAATTATGAATGCAAAACTTAAGAATTGTGCAATGTTTGAAACCATAGTGTTAAATGCAAACACTGAACTGTGAATGAACAAATGCGAAACAGAAAGGAAGGAGGCTGATTTAGAGTGCACCTAGGTAGAGAATGAAAAATCTATAATATTTTGAATGTTTTCTAATATTACTGAAAATCACCATTGGGACTCATTCGTCACTAATGGTGAATCAGTCCTATTTCTGATAAAAACAATCAAAAACTGGTTTCTGAGTGTCAGGATTTAAAATCTGACAAAATTTGGATTTCCAACCTTAAGGTGGGACTCATTCACCATGGCCTCTCCAAAAATTTTGTGAAATCAGGGGACAATTCTGCAACACTAGATCTGAGGTTGTCTACTTGTCGAGTTGACAAAGTTGATTTTATAGGAAATGGACAAAATGTCTTATCCAAGCTTGAAATGAGGTTGATTTGACTTAAAGCACTTTGTTGACTTGTTGACCACCTTTCAACACCTAAATGCTTGTTAAATATGCATATACAACTCTACAAATACACATGCAAGAGGGGAAAAATGGTTGAGGGTTAGAGAATAGGGGTTTGCCTTGGTCAAACCCCACTTTGGTAATCAAAACCTTAATGAAATAATGAAATGAAAGAGAATGATAAATAAATAACATGCAAATGTTATCAACTTACCAAATCCTTGTTGAAGAAAATCTGAAGATATGTCAATGGCTGCTCCAAAGTGCTTGAATGCTTAATAAATGCTTGAATGAATGGGAAGATTGCTTGAATGTGTTAGGAGATTGTAGGAGATGTAAAATGAGGATAAAAACATGTATTTATACATTATTATGCCTTAGTAACCCATTGATACCTTATCATAGGCCGACATCAAGTGATTTTGAATAAAAACCCGAAAAGAAATTTGAAATTTTTTGAATTTGGAGCCAAGGGGGACTCCTTCACCACCCATAGCGAATGGGTCCCACCTTTGACTTGAAAGTGGGTGTTAGGAAATATCTTGCATTTAATGTTTTTTGTCAAGTTTACATTCAAAAATACACTTATTTAATGCTTATAAGGGAATAAAGGGGTCAAATAAAGCATAAGAAAGGCATAAATAGTGAGATTATGCCTAGAAAAGCATGAAATATTGTTACAAGAGTTCACAACACTCTGAAATAGGACTTGATAAGTGATGAAAAGGTGATTTTTAGGAGAATTTTAATGAATAGAGTCTAGAAAAGTGTAGAAATATTTTACAACACTTCACAACACCTTCAGAAGATGCCATTATTTGAATTTCAAGGACCTAAATGTGAATGTTCAAGCCACATTACAACATTAAATCAAAGAAAAATGGACCAAACATTGTGAAGAGGGACCTAAAGGGCCATGAAAATGACAAGGGACTGTTTTTCTACGTGTAGACATGAAAAATTAGAATCGTGCATTTAATTATGTCATATTCATCCATTCATCAAATAAATCAAGTTCATTAAATTCAATCTTTAAATTCATCCATTTAAATTAAATAAATTCATCTTTAGTAATAACATCATCCTATTTGATTAAATAAATCAGATCTTTATTTAATCAAGTCTTTATCATTTCCCATCTCCTTTTGATTTAGTTTAATCCATAAATCTAAAGAAAAAATGTCAAATCACCTAATCCTCTCTTAAATTAACTAAATCATGATTAAATCTAATCTTAATGCAAGTCCCATCCTCTAGCTTTTCCCACTTGCACAAATAAATCATTTAATTGATTTATTAAAACTTCTAATTTCCATCAACATGGCATAATAGAGAATATTCCCTCAAGTTTGAATTCAAATCCAAGTTGACTTGTCCCTTCCAACATAGCATTAATTCTCCCCTTAAATGTCCCCGACTTAGCATTTAAGCCCATTTTTCTCCCTCCAACAAGCCAAATTTAAAATTTTAAAAGGTCACCTAATGTCATTTATTGGCACATTCACCAAAACTTGCACATCCTCCATCCACTCACATTTGGACAAGTGGCTCCTTCCTATTGGTTGAATCTTTGTCCCACATTCACCCATTTTGCATGTCTCTCCATAATTCTCTCCTATAAATAGAGAACTCATCCTTTGCATCCACACACACAATCTTCATGCAAAGTTACTCTCTCCATATTGAGATCTAATTTTTCCCATTATCATTTGCATCATTGATTTGTCAAGGGTTGGGAAAGGGTCACTTTTCACAACAAAGTGATAACCAATCCACTATGGAATAGGTATTTAATGTGTATTTCATGTTTTCAATTAGTTTAGTTTGCTATTTTGTTTGCAATGTTAGACATGTTGAATTATTTCATAAGGACATCACTCTATTTGCTTGCTATGAACTAATATCATGCTGATATATGAGATATAATTATAGCTTGCAAATATTTGGTGTTACACTATAGCACACCTACATATTACCATAGTGTTTTTTTCTTTGTTAAAACAAGGACACTAACTTGAAGTGCAATACAATTTTTAAAAATAAAATTGATCTAGTTTGTTGTCTTTCTTGGAGTGTTTCAAATACAGGGCTTTAATTTTTTAATGGGTCTATATTTCTTATAAAATAGATAAAATTTAATATTAAACTTGATGCTAAGGTGTTCCCATCAAGCTTGAGAGATCATTCACTTACATGGTTTTATATTTCCTCATACTTCTATCCATTCTTGCAAGGATTTGACCAATTCTTTTGGGTAAGTGAAAATATATGAGAGAACCAAAAATTGGTCATGCCACTTTTTGGTCCCATAAAAGGCGTATTGAGGGAATGTTATAACACAATAACTTGAGATATAATGTGAGCATGCTACAATGCAATCACATTTCCAAGAAGCAAAAAAACATATTTCTCTCTTTCTATTCCCATATATGTCAACCCCCTTATATAGGCAACACTCTCACTCTTAAACAATATAAGTGACATTTATATATGGAAATTTATTTTCTTATACTTTAAGTTATATTTCATGTATATAGTTTTAGGATGCTTGAGAATGGTTTCAAATATCTAGAATTTTTAATTTAGATTCTAGGTTTTGGAAGATCTTATAATTTTTTAGAATTAAATCATATTTTAGTAATCAGTAGGCTCCTACCATCTTACTATATATCTATCTCACTATCTCTATCTCCATTGAACTCTAGACCTCTCCCTCTCCCTCATTTTCTCTCAACTTCTCTTTGACTCTCCTCTTCATCTATCTCTACCTAGCTCTCTCTCAAAATTCACCCCTTTATCTCTCATGAGGCAAGTAGGTAGAGATCAAGAGGTAGGGATAGGTAGGTAGAGTGAGAGGGAGAGGTAGGGAGGGAGGGAGGGAGGGAGAGGTAGGGAGGGAGGGAGGGGAAGGATAGAGATTAGATAGAGGATAAGGGGGGAGGGGAGAGAGAGGAGAGATAAAGATAAGTAGAGATGAGAGGAAGGATAGAGAGAAAGAGATAGGTATGTAGAGAGATAGTGGTATGGAGGGAGGGAGAGGTTGGTAGAGAGATAGGTAGAGGGGAGATAGAGAAAAGTAGAGAGAAAGGTGAGATAGAGATAAGTAGAGAGGGAATAAAAGAAAGAGGTGAGAGAGAGAGATGGAGGGAGAGAGAGCTAGAGAGAAGTAGAAGAGGAAGGAGGGAGAGGTCAGATAGAGATTATTAGAGAGAAAGGGATGATGAGGTAAGTAGAGAGAGGGATAGGTAGGGAGGGAGGGAGAGGTAATTAGAGAGAGAGGGATAGGGCATCTAGATTATATAGGGAAGGAGGGAGGGTGAGAGAGGTAGAGAGAGAGGGGGGAGGATGGAGGGTGAGAGAGATGATAGAGGAGATAGAGACAAGTAGAGAAGGGATAGAGATAAGTAGAGAGAGAGAGGGATGTAGAGGGGACAGGAGGGTAGAGAGAGAGAGAGAGAGGGGCCAGAGAAAGGAGGGAGATGAGAGAAGTAAGAAGTGGAAGGGAGGGAGGGTGAAAGGGAGGGAGGGAGGGAGGAGTTAGAGAGAGGGAGGTAGGAAGGAAAAGAGGGAGGAGGAATGGGTAGATAGAAATAATAAAGAGAGAAAGGGATAAAAGGAGGGAGGACGGATAGAGGAGGGGTAAGGTGTGGGTTAGAAGAAGGTAGGTGCTTAGAGATATGGAGAGGGGAGATAGAAGAGCAAGATGGGGAAGAAGGGAGGACAGAAGGAATAGGAGAGAGGAGGGAGGAATTGAGAGAGGGGCTAGAATTGGGAAGATAGAAGGGATGGAAGATAAGAGCTGGGTCACGGGAGGGAGGGAGGGAAGGAGAATTAGGAGAGAAAAGGTAAGGTAAAGAAGAAAGAAGAAAAGGAGGGGAGACCTAAAGATTAGATAAAGGGAAGGAGGGAGGAGACTGAAAGAGAGAGAGAAGAGGTGGTATAATGAGGAGAGAGAGGAAGTGAGGCAGGAGATACAGAGAAAAAGTGGAGATATAGGCCACACGAGGAGGGAGGGAGGAGTATAGAAGAGATACGAGAAACCGGAAGGGCCAGAAAGGGTGAGGCCTGTAAGATGGGAGAGAGAAGAAATACATTGAGATAGAAGTAGAGGAATGGAGGGAGTGAGAGAGAGGGAGGGATAAAGAGAGAGGAGGGTATATAGAGATAGATAGGGAGAGAGAGAGAGAGAGAGGGAAGTGGGAGGTGAATGAGAGGAGAGGTGCTTGAGAGACAGGAAGTTGATATAGAGAATTAGAGAGGGGAGGAGGGAGTGAGCCAGAGGTAGGTATTGAGCTTAAGGGAGAGAGAGAGAGAGAGAGAGAGAGCTAAAGAAAGAGATGGAGATATACATAGGTTAGAGCTAGGGGAGATAGAGTGAGTGAAATAGATAGAGAGAGAGAGATAAATATGATAGGAGCCTATTGATTACTAAAATTTGACTAAGTATGAACAATTATAAGATATTTTAAAACCTAGAATCTACATTATAACTTAGAAATTGGAAACCATTTTCAAACATTTTGAAACTATATACATGAAATATAACTTAATGTATAATAAAATAATTGTCCATATATAAATATCACTTATTTATTTCCTACATATAGTTTGAGGAAGAGAAAGAGTGAGGTATTTGTGCTTCTTCAGAATGTGAGTGTGTTATGGCATGCTCATGTTATATAACCTGCTCATGTTATATAATATGCTCACATTATAATGTGAGTGTACTACAATGTGCTCATGTTATTATTTTCTTTGGGAATTTTCAACCCTTAGGGTTTGATTTTGCTTGGGTATCCAACCCAAAAGGATGTGAGCATATTTCAATATCAAACTATAAAATTTTGTATAAATAAGCTATGGAAATAGAATACAAATGGATTGTATAATTAATAGTATCATTAAAGAAGAACACACATAAATAGACATAGTAATGAAAGATAATTATATTTTATTGATTTTATTTGATGCAGGAAAAGGTAGGTTGAGCAATCCTGCACCACCAAAATAAACTCATTTCTAATCTTTTATTTTGTTTGGTTTTCAATAAGTTGTGGGTACACCTTCAGACACCCGATTCAATATAATTGAGATTTTTATTTAATTATTTATTTTTCTAGCATTTTATTGCTATTGATGTAAATCTCATGAAGCGGTCTAAGGTTTAGAGGGAAATTATTTAAAAAATTTAATTCCTTTTATAAATTTAGAACCAAAAATTCTAAAAGGTGAATTTAAAAAAATGTGAATCTCAAAAAAGAAAAAATGCAATGCCTAGTTGTTGCAAATACATTCCTAATGGGTGCTCTAGTAGTTTGGAATGCCTCTTTCTTGTTGCACATTCATTTTGGGAGCTAGATTGAAGAGTAAAGACATTTTTTAATGAAAAATTATCCAAAGGTGTATGCACAACTTATTGAAAACCAAAAAAAATCAAAGATTATAAATGAGTTTATTGTGGTGGTGCAGGATTGCTCAACCTACCTACTCCTGCATCAAAGAAAATTGATAAAATATAATTATCTTTCATTACTATGTCTATCTATGTGTGTTCTTCTTTGATGATACTATTAATTATACAATCCATTTGTATTCTATTTCCTTAGCTTATTTATACAAAATTTTCTAGTTTGATATTGAAATATGCATGACTATTCCCTTTTATTTGTATTAGGGAAATTTTGAATGAAAAATTAAATAATGTAATGTAGTTTAGAAGAAGAAAGGATGTGAAAAGAGTGTAAAATATGTGGTTTTATCAACAAAGAGAGCTCAAGCTAATGTAAAGCATAGATTAAAGATTAGTGGTGGAAAAGAATGACTTCAATCAATTGCATTACTAGAATATATTTTCTTTTATAAGAGGAGATTTTTGCTATGTTTTAGAGACAGACAAAGGAATTATTCTTGTGGAATGAAGCAAACATCCACTAATGCAATGGAGGCTTCAAATAAGATAGTAAACCCAAAGCATTTTGGGTTCAAATCATTTGTTGCAGGATTTACCAAATAATTTTGGCTTTTTGCAATACAAAAATAGAAGCATATCGACATTGATAACCGGTTAAACTTGTATGAATTTGACTCATTTTTTATTCAAACTGATCCTACAACAAATATGTGCTAACCTTCAAAATGACATGACAGGTCCTAGTCTGGCTTCTACCAAGTTTCAAAAAGATGTATCTAATTTTGTTGTGTCACTAACATTCAGTGGAAAGTCTAAACAATCATCCACCCCTACTTGCTTATTTCTATTAAAAATTTTGCATGTGACATGGAGGTAGCGTAAATGAGATGGGGCCTAGTGGTTATGGTGGAATAGACTCTTGTTGGGAATGTACCAGCTCTGGATAACTCAATCATACACCTATACTGGGTAAGAGGTAAATATTTCTTCAAATTCTAGACTATTATACCCAATTTCTCCTCCTACGTTGATTGCTTCTCTTGCTTTGTCACTATGTGTTCTTTGACATAATGGGAATATGATATTTTTTTTATGAATAGATAGCTATCTATATTAATTCAAATATAAAGATACATATTCACAAAAAAAGGGTGGGTGGTAAAAAGGCACACCCTGAGAGTCAAATGGGTAGTGCCTAGAAAAACCAACAGATCACATGGGCGAAGCCCAGAAGTCCAAAATTACAAAGTAAATAAAAAGGCCATTAAGTAGCCAGAGTAGTGCCAACATAGCCAGGAGGGTGTTTGTCATCCAAATTTTTCTCCCATACATCAGTGAGGTCTAGAGTGACGTCGAGAGGAGGACCCCAACCATCATCAACATCTTTTTTCTCTATATCTTCTTCCTCGCATTGGGGTAAGATTGCAAGGACCAGACACAAAATGTTTTTACCAGTGGCTGGCCAACTAGAGCCAGAAGCAGGAGGGTCATCAGAGGACCAACCGAAACTACCACTGCCACTCCCCGAAGCACCACCAAAAGGCCACCCCTTGCTAGCTCACGATGGAGGAGAGTGGTTTTATGGAGGAGTGCGAAAATCCTACAAAGGTGGAGGCTGGGAATGAGGATGCACAAATCCACTTAGCTATCAGCCCCTAGAGGTCGACAGACCATGGGAAGATGTGAGCGAAGTAGGGACCCAAGAAACAGTAGAAGGGGCATTACCCCAGTGATCTAGGAGAACCTGAAGGTGAACAACCTCAAGTGTAACTTTGTTAGCTTGCACCTAAACTTGTAAAAGCACATTAGAGAAAAGCATAGCCTTAGCATATAAAGATACATGAATAACCATTTTAGTATGTGAAAAAATGCAAGCATTTCTATCTTTCCAAATATTGAAGAGAATTTCCACCCTGAATGTAATGGCCTGTCGCGCAAACCCCAAAGGGACAGCTAAAAAATGCAATTTTTTTTTTAAAACATAAAGATTAAACACTAAGTTTACTAATGCAATTAACATAGCTAATGTTTACACATTAATCACCTAAGTCCCTTGGGGCACACGAGGTGACATTACCTAAACTATCCCGTAACAAAGTTAACTGATGTAACATTCAATTTCCAATTATGTAATCCATTCATTCACATATCTTCATTTAAACATTCATTAATGATAACCAAAATGATAAGAATAATCCATATAAAACCATACATGCAAATTACCATAAATTAAACATGGAAATATAAAGTACATATTCCATAGATACAACATAACATTAAAGTATTTACAAATTGTAGTTCTAGAATGATTTACATGGTGTGATAATACATTACATCAGTCTTCTAGTACATCTCAATGACACATATACAAAATTACATCATAAGTCTTTCCAACACATGTGATATTGATACATCAATACATAAAATACATCTAGAGTACAAATATACATCTAGTAACAGATGAACCTTGGATCAACTACATCTGAAAAATCTACACTGAATGGTACAACTGCATCACAGGGGACCCAATGGGGTGCGTAGTACATTCCATACGACCACCCCCGTGCTAGGAGTAAATAAGGAAGGATCCCCGACCAATCACATCCAAACAAAAAACACAAGACGAAACTCCAAACATGAAAAGAAAGAGAACACAAAGGATACATAATATCGAAAGACCACTCTCAGAACATAACAACAATAAATCACCAAGACATATCAATAGACCACTTCCAGAGGTTAGCAATAAAAACAACTCAAGTGGATGTTAGAGGAGAGTGTCATCACATAGTCCTACATGGGTTATCCTAACTTCCTTTCTCTAGGTGCCGCCCCCATCTATGGTTATCCTGATAGCCTCTCTAGGCACCAGCCCCATAGGGTGACTTGTGTGGAACCATTAACCTCTCGTAGAGATGAGGCAACGATCTTTCCAACCACGACCTTCTCAACCCACCTTTAGTCTATCAAATCCCTAATAGGCAGATGAGGCATCCATAATTATCTTATTAATGTTTTACTACCCACCCCCTAATTAATTAATTAGGTTATCACTTTTTACTCTAACTCTAATGTGGGTTATCTTGACATCCCCTTTGTGCATCGACGCCCATGTAGATCCACTCTCCTTAGGAACCCAAAATATAAAATCCAATACCAAGGAGTTGTACCAACAAGAACACTGAACCACAAAATAGAACAACCACAAGGAAAAACCATCTCACCAAAACTCATATGAATATACACCCATAAAATGGTACAACCCAAAATGTAAACTTAAGATCAAGACTATAGTCCAAAATAGGGACAAATATCAAATTAAAAGATCATAAATACACATCATTTCCCCATGCCTCTGGAAGTCCCTAACAAGTAACTTAAGCTCCTATAGAAGGATAACTAACTTAAGGGTTTTTCCCACAAGACGTAATCTCAATAAAGAGAGAACCATAATTAACTCAGAGAAAATGTCAAGAGAAAATAATTACGTACACGAATAAGCTAAAATTCAAACAACACCATATAACATATTTCGTTACAAAAATAATTTCACCAAGAAATAAATAAGTTAATTCACTCAAGAACATTCAACTTAATTTAAACCACAAAGTTTATTTCTAATTTAATCGATCACACTAAAATATCCAACATTGTAAATTTTAACATTATCTAAATGTTTCATGATTTCAGCATAAATAACCATCTATATAAATATAAATATATACATATATATACGCTTTTACGCATATATACATATATACATATATATGTATATATAAATAAAGCATACATTAAAATCATGCAATTATATCACATTACAAAATTACCCATATAATTCACTATAATATACAGCTATATATATATATTATTAAAAACACATTAAATAAAATTGATTTTTTTTTTTTAAAATTAACAAGAAAAATCCATGCAATACATAGGTACTATGTACCTCCCTTGTGGGGAGGCCGCAGTCCCCACATGGTTGCGTACAATAGCCATCGATTGCTGTGCACAACCCTATGGTGGCTACGCACAGTACCACGAGGTCAGGGGTGGTACAATGACAGCCAACCACTCCCCCCCAAACATTTTTTATTTTTTTTATTTTTTATTTATAAATTTTAAATAAAAAAATATTTTATATTATTTTAAAAAAAAATAGAAAACCCAGAAAATAACATTTTGTTGCATCATTTTTTTTACAGAAATTCATTTTTTTAATAGGAACAAAATAATAAATTCTTTTCAAGTACAACCATACATAAATACACACACACGCACACACATATATATACACATAAGTATTTTTAAAAACAAAATAAATCAACAGTCTGATTTTAAACACAATTTGGGCATACATGATTTAACCCCAGCACATATATATGCTTTATTTTTGGAAAATTTATATATATATATGCACAAGTATATATATATAAATAAATTAAAATAAATATCAATCTGATTTCTTTTTCAGACAAATTTGTAAATTTGGGCATGCATATTTTAACCCCAAAATAATTTCTTTCTTTTCCAATCAAGAATTTCATAACTAGTTTTGTTGAAGAGAGATTAGAGGGATTTTCAATAGTTTTCTACTGAAGATTTAAAAGTTTGAAACAAACAAATTTACAACAACAAAACCTTCTTTTAAACATATATATATAATTTTCAAGCATGGCAGACATGTTTTGCAATTCCCTTACAGAACTATCAAAAACAAAAGAATTAATAAATCAAAAAGAACCTGCAGTCCTTCGTTTGATGTTGAATCCAAACATGGCAGCCCTTCTTTCTCTTTCAAAAATAGACTTCCTCTACAATTCCTTCTTCAATTCCTTCTTTCAGCTAACTTCTAGTTCAATATTATATTTTTCCTTACAAAGAAGCACACACATATTTTTTCTTGAACTCTTGTTACTTCTTCTTCCCCAAACCAAAACTAAAAACCATTCCTGTGTGTAGAGAAACTTCTTCCTCTCACAATAAAATAATGAAAAATAAATAAAGCTCTTTCTTTTTTTCAAAAATCCACAACATGCATTGGTTCCTTTTTCTTGCTTTAAAAGCTCATACTTATCTCACAAATTTAATTAAAAATTCATTATTTTCACATTTATCCTCACATGATATTATCATTAGATTTTATAATATTAATATTTTAAAAAAAGATAATTTACAATTATCATAAAACATTGTTTATTTAAATTAATTAATTTATACCTTTTAATTAATTAAATAACTTTTAATTTACAATATTTAAATCCAACATTTAACTGAATTACAATCACCTACAATTAATCATATTTATTAAATAACATTAATTAATCCCATATAAAATAAAGGTAAATTAAATAACAACTATCCACAAATAAAATAAATAATCAACAACAAACAATACTGAAACAAGGACAAGGTCAAAACCACGACACCGTAAGACTTACAATGAGGTGACAGACTTGGGACAGGGACACTTCCTTATCAACTCCCTTTTCAACATCATACATGTTGGCTTTATGGGACACACTTAGACCTATCAAGCAGGTGGTGTCGGTGTCCTATACCTAGATCATGCATAGAAACAAACATCAAGTAGCATGTAAATCTCAATTGCAAACACACCATGAACGATAATTGTGGCGTAGCAAGGCATTCGCAAGTGAGTGATGCCAAGTGTCCATCCTTTCACCAAGACTCACTAAAAAACACATCAGAAACCATAACAGTATAGAATCACATCATCACCATATATATTGTAAAAGAAAACCATAACATAACCAGATAATGTAATCACCACATAATGTATCACCAAACATCATAAGTAATATCAAGTACAACAAACCAACCAAACTATGAATCCACACACAACCAATCCAGTGAACTAATCACCATCACAAACCAAGTACAAAACCAACACTTAAGAGTATCGAAGAGTATCAACAACATGAGGGGTATTACACTGAAAGTGTGCCAAAGCTGGGTGAATTTTGCAAGAAATCTAGGAGAATCTCCTAGCAACACCATATGCTAGGAGAAATGCTTTGGCCTAAAGGGTCGAAAAAAGTCATGAATCCAAGTCCAAAGTTGTTGGGCTTTGGGACAAAACTAGAAAAGATGCTTAAAATTCTTAGCTTTCCTACAAAAAGGGCAATGAGGGTCCCGAACCCCCAAGTGAACCAGCTGAGAACCCATAGGAAAGCCTAGGGAAAAAATACACCAAGAAAAGTGGGCATGTTTTGGCTCAACACTTGCAGACCAAGTGGCAGCAAATATTTTATGCCAAACATGAGCGGTACATTGAAGAAGCCTCTAGTTCAAACTCTAAATCATAGGAAAATGGTGACCAGCTCGGGCTGTCAGAACATGACGTGGTCAACTGGTTGCAGGTGGGCATGGAATGATGGGGCGGCGAACAGGCTGGCGCTGAAGAACAGGCAATGATTGAGATAATGGCCATGATGGGCGACCGGCTGACGACAATTCGGCGTGGCTGAACCATGAACGCAAACAGGCACCAAGCTAAAAGATTGCTTTCTTTCAAAATGCCATCCACCGCCCATCACTATCAGCAGATTCTTCCACCAACGAAAATTTAAAATACTAACAAATCTCGTCCGAAAACTCGATGAAATCTCCCAAAAAACCAAACACCATCCCCGATAAGAGACACCAGATAATCCATTTTAACTTTATAGAGCAATCCCTTGTCAGTGAGTAGACAGCAACTGGGACATCACGGAGTCTCTGCAGGGAAGGCAACAAATTCCCAAACCACATGGTAGAAACCCTTTGTGAGGCTTAAAAGGGAGGCCAGAAAATGTCTCAGCATTTCTCAAGCTTTCCATAGGCAGCTTTGGAAGGGTCCCAACAAGAAAAATAATAAACATGGGTAGCTACCAGAATTTTTTAACACACTTGGAATTTCCCTGCCAAAGAGAGGGGATTGGTAACCCAATAAGCAAGCCTCTACTCAACTCTGGAGAGCACGGCTTGACAAATCTTAGTCAGGGATGCCTGAGAGGAAAAGGGAATGCCCAAAAACCAAAAAAATTCTCCAGGCCCAATCCACTTCCATCCATACTGTTGCAACCAAGGCGGAGAAGGCAAGATAGATTGTCGGTAACACAAAGTTTTATGCCACTCGATGGTAGAGTCAGAAGCAAGACAGAAGGTATTAAGACACTCAAGAGCCACCGTAATGGAGTCTTCTTCCCCCAGAAGGGTGAGGAATGAGTCATTTACAAAATATCCATTAACAAGTTGAGCCTAAGAGTTGGGCAGAGAAATGCCCTTGACCTGCTGCTAGGAAACCACATTGGCCAAGAGGTAGCCAAAGCCCTCAGCTGCAAGCACATACAAAGAGGGGGCCAACGAGCACCCTCACCGAATGGAAAGAAAGAGTCCAAAGGTAGAGGATTGACGTCCATTGATAGTGATACAGGCTAAGGCATCCACAAAGAGCATTCAAACAAATTGAATGAAATTGGGCCCAAAACCCAAAGCTTGCAACATAACAAGAATAAACAACCATTCAATGTGATCATAGGCCTTGGAAAAGTCAATTTTAATGAACATGACTTTCTGGTTTGAACAGCTGGCCCATTCCATGCCTTCCCAAATAGCAATAATATTATCCAAAATAAATCTAGATTTGATAAACCCAGTTTGTTCAAGGTGCACAATTTGAGGTAGAAGATGGTGGATTTTAATAGCCAAAGCCTTGGTGATAATCTTGTAGGAGACATTAAGAATCATGATAGGTCTCCAGTTGCAAATGTCTTCTAGGTCACCTGACTTAGGTATGAATTTTATGTTGCCTTTATTAATTAAGTTACCTAGAGAATTAGAATGAAAAGATTCTAAGTAAACTTGATGCAGATCGTGCCCAATATAGTCCCACATGGGTATGTAGAATTCACAAGGGAACCCATCAATTCCCAAGGCTTTCTCATCAGCCATGGAATAGACAACATCTTTGAGATCATCAACTAATAATAGTTGATCACAAAAAAAATTCTGAGCTGAAGAAAGCTTATTTAGCACAATAGCAAGACAATCCTGAAGGGGTTGTTGTTGCAAAGGCGTGAGTTCCTGCGTAGTGAAGACTTTCTCATAATGACACACAAAGGCCTGGAGAATATCAGGCAGCTCAAAAAACACTTGAATGTCATCTTTGATCTTTTTAATGCCTGAGGATGAGTGCCTAGTATGCAAAGCCAAAAAAAACTCTTTGGAGGCACGATCACCAGCTTTTAGCCAATGTAACTGGGCTTTGATTTGTGCACCTCTAGCAGCATAGCTGTCAACAATTTTTTTCTTGTGCCTTAATTCCACCATCCTGACTTGCAATGATGGAGAAAAGGGGTGTGCCGTCAAATCCTTAGTAGTAGCATGGAGGCTAGCGGTGGTAGCCTCATAAGACCGTTGACAAAAAATACCTAGCTGGCACCCATAAATGCACAGAAATCTAGTCATTTGGATGATAGCCTCATTCCACCAATTAATCTAGCCTGTATGATGAGCTGGTCTACACTCCAAATTCTAGACTCTTTGAATGTGGGCCATGGTAGGCTTGTGGCAAAGTAAAGATGTGTTTAAAAAAAATTGAGTTTTACACGTACGAGGCTATCGAGTCTCCCATTCAATGCAAAAAGAAATGGGGAAGTGGTCTAACAAGGTCACATCCACTAATGGCTTAACTGAGAGAGAGGAGCTGTGAAATATGATATATTTTGAACCCTGGCAAGTAAATGACAACTAGTAATGATGAAATTTGCATACCATGTCAATTTTCATTTAGTATTAAGTTATTTTGAAAGGATGTTTTGATTTGGTTATATAGTGATATGTGCTCTAATATCATTTTTTTCTTATCTTTGTCTATTTATTTTTGTTTTCATATATTTTTATGTTTTTTCTTTTATCTTTGTCTTAAATGTACTAATATTCACAAATTTGCATCATTACTGAGCTTAGTTTCCATATGTCTAATTATTGTCTAAAAATTTGCATTCCCCTATCTTTGGTCATTTTTATGATGCGTAGGAACAAGCTTCCATGATGTGCATTTGACCCTCAATTGATTTTTTTGAAATTGAAATTAGTGATTTCTATGCTTTGCTTATAGTTATTGGAAACTGACTTAGTACATGTTTATACAATGATTCATTATATCTTTAAATTTAAAGAGATAGATTTAAACATATCAAGAAATCATCTAATTATCATTTGAAATCTTAGAATTTCAAAGACCATTCAATAGGAGGGTGAAACTCTAGAACTATGTTGTACTTAGGCCAAAATAAAAATAACTTTTCAACTAGCAATACATAAAAGTATCTTTTATGTTTTGAATTTAAAAATGATAAAATTAATAAAATGTGGAATCCTAATTAGATTATGTTTATATTTTATTTTTATTTTTTAAATGTTGGATCTAATTTTATTACAAATTTAAGAGAATATTTAAATTATTGAAAAAATGAAAAGTGGGGTCAATTGGACATGCCTCTTAATACACAATTTATTTTCTTTGATTTTTTTCAAATAATTAACTTGAATATCTAATACATGGGGGAAATTTTTTATGAATTTTTTTTAATGTGTTAAAATCAAATTATTCAAAATGTCATAGTTTCAATCCAGGATGTGGTTTTCTCTTTAAATTATTCATCACTTAAAAAGTAATACCCTTTTGAAGAGGATTTCTTTTTTTAGTACAACGTACCTTTTATAAAAAATTTATATCAATTATAATCAATCTTATTTTTTTATTATAATGACATGCTTGTAGTAAATTAAAAACATAACTCAAAACACATAATAATATTAAAACTAATTAAAATATAAAAAATATTGTCACATTCTAGGTGTTGCCTTATGAAAACGTATTTTCATATTTTCATTAAAATACCTTTGATTGGATAAATTTAGAATTAAACTTCATTTTTTTCAAGAATTTTCTCAAAAGAGGGGTTAAGTTGCCATAGATTCACTCAAAACCTTCTATACAAATTGATATTCATTTCAATTTTTACTTTAAATTTATTATGTTATTATTGTTTTGGAAAGAAACACTTTTTCCATGTAGGGCCACGTAGTTTTAAGTGAAACTATATTTCTTGAATATATTTTGTTAGCCCAAAGTGGGACACATCTTTGGACTTTCACCCAATTTTGGCTTGGATCACTAACAATAACAATAATTGCATCAATATTTTCATCAGAGATCACCCAAATAACATTATTTTCTATTAACATCTACCAAAGACCATAAAGTTGGTAAAATAAGAGGCTACCCATGAAGAAAATGAACCCTTGCAATCTACCAAAATCCCCAAGTTAGTGTTAAACACCATCATTCTATAAACATGAATGGACTACAAAGATTAAATTGAATTGGATATTAGAAGCACATTCTTTGATAGATTAAATTTATGGGTTATAGAGCAGATTTAGACCATTCAAAATTGATATAAAGCTATAATATTAACCAACAAACTGTTCTAGTCCAAAAATGTTTAGACAATTATCACATCAAGGTCATATATGGATGAAAGTAGAATAGTGTGTCCCACTTTCAACATTATTAGGTCATAAATTAATATTTAGCATGCATCACTCAATTATATCAAACACTTTCAATAATTTAAAGACAGTGTGGACTAGTAATTTGTATCATATTCTCTATAAATTCAATCTATAATTATCTTTTTTTGTAAAATTATAAATGCATATCATCTTAATTAGTTTGCAATAAAATAAAATAAAAAATTATAGTGAGTGAAATTTTACCATAATGTATAAAATTTATTATAAAATAAAATATTTTTAGGATTTCTTGGAATAAGATAAATAACTACAATACCTAATGTACATATAGTTTTTCATTTTTTTATTAAATAATTTATTTATTAATAAAAAATTTACCTACATATTACCATACTATGTCTATATTTATCTATATATTGAAATTATTATTATTTTGTTAAAACATGTACATTAACTCCCCTCATAGTTTCTGTAACAATTAGTTAGTTTTGGATTGTTATTTGCATTTTTTGTGTGGAAAAACTAAGTGGTTCATTATCTTGATCATTTCACTTTGATGAACCCTATTTTCCACCTAAACAGAGACCTATAAGTATTTGTACTCACAAAAAAAAACACATGTGTAAACATAAATAAACTCACATAAAAATTGACATGATGTTTGAATGTTGAAATATTGCAACAATTTTATAAATCCTACTCTTGAATGCTCTTAGGACACTTGAATTGTTCAATAGAATTATCCTTCTTGCTAGTTAGTTTTTAAATGATGAAATGACTAGGTATTTATATGCATTTAATCTAATTTCTTAAAAATTAAATCTCGATGGCCGATATTTAGGATTTGAAATTCAAATGATAAATTGTCAACCTTGAAATATTAAAATTTGGGGCCAAATTAAGAGGAAAAGGCTACCTAGGCCATCCTTGTCTAGACCCACTTTTTTGGGGTTTGGATTGCTAGGGGAAAATATTAAATGCATGTTTTGGTTTTGTACATTTAATTTTTTGATACATGATTAAATTGGCCATGGAATTTATAATTTAGGAAATTATGGGCATGATTAGGTCCAAGAACATAGAAGGGAGAAAAATATAGTGTGAAATTGTCAAGGGTGACAATTTAGGATGCTACAAAGAGGAAAATAAAGATATAGATATAGAGGTCTACAAAGAGATGGAGAGAGTGGGGAGACAAAAAGATAGAGAGATAGATGGAGAGATAGATGGATATATAAAATATAAAAATATAGGGAGGTAATAGTACAACGAGGGAGAGATGGAGAAGAAGAGATACAGAGATATGCAAGGAGAGAGAGAGAGAGAGAGAGAGAGAGAGAGAGATAGAGATATATGGGGAAACAGAGAGAGATATTAGTACAAGAAGGAGAAATATAGATAGAGGGAGATATAAAGAGATATAGAGGAATAGGTAGATAGAGGTAGAGAGATATATAGATATTGAGATATACACAAATAAGGAAAGGGAGATATAGGGAGATAGAGATATGGCAAGGAGGGATAGGGATGAAGGGAGATATATATCCTTCTATTTCTTCTTATCTCCATCTCTTAGTTTCTTTATATCTCACTCTCGCTTTATAAATAATCTTATCTCTCCGTACTTGATTTCATTTTTTCTTGAAATAAATGTGAGCATGTTATAACAAGAGTGTGTTATAACACACTCACATTTGTATCTACTTTGGGTATTTACAACCATTAGGTTTGGACTTGCATGTCAATGCTTAAAGGCATGTTTTTATAAGTTGTAAAAAATGACTAAATCTTGAGTGTTCTCTCCATCTATTTTACATATCATTCAATGTTGAGTTAAAAGTACAACAATGACATTGATATCTCTTAGTTTTCTAACCATGTAATATTTTTTTACATTTAAAATATGTTAATGTTTTTGTCTTACTAGTGTTCCATTTTTCTTAGAAAACCTATGTATAGTATTTTTCTTTTATTTTTATACTTTCATCAAAATTTGACACAAATTACATTTTTTAGAATCCATACACATTCAAATAAAAAAATTATTTTCAATTAGCTATTGAAAAAATTAGGTGAGAACATGCTCAATTTTTTGTTTTTCAACATATCTCCACTTTGAAAATAACTTAGAAAATCATATGTTCATTTAAAAATTAGCATTAAAATTGAGCATAAACTACATGCTAATAGTTAATTTTTCACTCAAAGAATTTTTGAAATACTAAAAAAATAACATTTTAGGGGGATCATAATAAACACTATGTTGTTTTTTGTAAAAATAATAGCACTTTCTGTGCTCCCCCTATTTGAACCCTTTAATCTCAACAAATTTTAAAACCAATTGTTGGTTAGTAAATTAGATTCAAAGCACTACGACTCTTGTTTTTTTCTAATCACATATTCAAACACTGAGTATAACTATCTTCAATTTTTCATCCAATGTCATTTTTTATTAATTTTAGAAAAATGTGACCATTGAAGACCCCTATTGGTCCCCTATTTTCATGCACATACCATGTACACATCTTCATCCAATAGTATTAGGACACATGGAATCCCATTACACATGTACAACTACCTCTTACAAATCATAAATCTCAACCCATGCCTCCTATGGTCTCCCACATAGATAAGGGATGATGAAGTGGAATGTGGGAGCTTCACATTCCACATACACAAAATATTTTGGAACAGAAGAGGGTTAACTTGAATAACCCATAGTAAACCCTTCTATGTTTTTTAATATCATGTTCTTTCCAAGAGGATTGGATGAGTATTAAACTCACCTAACACTCATCCTTAAATGGCACCTCATCGAAAGGTGCTTTCTCAAGAAATTTATTTTCACATAAGAATATTTCAAATCATATTTTAGGTCCTTTTTAAAATAACTCTAAGTGAAAATATGAGTTTTTATTCAAAATTCTCATAATATCAAGACATAGTAACTACACTTGATTTAAATCACTGAAATAAAATATAGACACATAAATTAACAAAATTTATCAAAAGGGTTCCTATTCCACTCATAGACTAAGATGATTGCTATAATAGAGTAAAAATGACCAAGTTTTGTACTTCAAATGGTGATGTGAGAATGATTATCTAGTTGTGGATTGATCTATCATTATTTCATTAGCCTTGAACCTAAAAATTTACTTGCACTCTCTACAAATATCAAATACATCAAATATATAAAACTAAGTAAACATGATTAAATTTCACTAATAATAATCAGGAATAATCACATACATAATCTAATTATGATCCAAATAATAATCAGTATCTTAATCATATCTCAACATAATTCAATCCCAATATTTATACTCAAAAATAATTCATAACATTTTTTGTAAATCATTATTCACATCTAAACTATAATTTAAATATTTTAATTAAATCATATCACATTTTAATTTTAATTTCAAATATATACCTATATAACATTTGTAATCTACTTAAATCAAAATAAAATTTAAATTCATATCAAAATACTAATATAGAAATTACAATTAATAATCGACCAATACATATAAAATCCACTAAATGAAAAATCAATACTACTATGTAAACATCACATATCCATAAGCTAAATTAATATTCAAAAGAATTAATATCATAGTCCAACAATATTAAGTATCTAAAATAAGATATGATAAGCGAGACTATGATCAAATATTATATTTTCTTTTAATTAAATACACATATAGATGCACAAATATATAAGTTTGAAATAGAATTATTAATTTTTATTTTATTTGATATAAAATCTAACATTTTTACTATTTAAAAAAAATTGATTAATTAATTATTTCATTTTTTAGCAATCAATTTTTTTTAAGATATAGATTTTTTTTAATATTTTCATAGTATTAAAATAAAATATAATAAAATATTCAATTGTCTATTATATCTAATATTAATTTGATGTTTGAATAGTCAATATATTTAAGTTAAAAGATTTTTATATATACACTCACACTATTACAATCCATTTCTTAGTGTTATTATAATAACGCTTCTAGATATAATAGAAAATGATAAAATAACAATATAAAATAATACAATATTAACTTACAATATTTAAAATAATAAAATACAAATAGAATATGATAAAGTGATTAAATAATGTTATGTGACTTAGAAGAAAAAAGGATGTGAGAAGAGAGTGAAATATGTAGTTTTATCAACAAAGAGCTCAAGCTAATGTAAAGAATACATTAAAGGTTAGCAGTGGAAAAATTGAGTTCGGTGAATTGCATCAATAGCATTTTAAAATAAAATAGAAAGGAACTTTACTAATAAGAAAATCAAGTATAATGTCTCTTCAAAGATTTTATTATGGGATGTCAAGATTGGTTAATACCTAATCTTTTTTTCTAGTTAGATTATTGTCTAAATGAATTAATCTCAATGAATTTATATATTTTTTATAAAAGAGACATCTTCAATGAATAAAGCTTGAGTATCTTCTATACATATATGGTGTTTGGTTTTGGTGGAATATTTTTTAAGGTTGATTTACATGAATGTGGTAATGCTTACTATTGCTCCATGTTCTTCAATCCTCACATAAATGGAGCAACCAATTTGCCTAATCTAAGGTATAGTGCACGGGAAAATCTCTTGGAAAATCTCTTAATAAATGTCTAAGTTTCGTAGAGGATCTTTATGGTCCTTCAATGATTTAACAAACGTACTAACTGTCTATGAAGTTCAGAAAATATGATGAAATTTTTTTGAAAGATTTTTTGAATCTTATTCAATAAGCCTTCAATAGAAGGAAGAAAATCAATAGAGGTGTTTGATAGTTAAAAAGACAATTTTTGATTTGTTGCATTGCTCTTAATATATGATTATGGTTATACCATTCTTTTTGAAAACCTCTAACAAATGAGAGATTTATTGATCAATGTGATTCTAATCACATATAAGAAAAGTTCAGCTCATGAGACTCTTGAGAATTCCAACTTTTTAGATAAAATTATGATAAGATAAATTTCAATGTGAATAAATTTTCTATAGACTTGAAAAAAAGAAAGGTAAGGAATCATCATGTCTTCTAGCAAAAAAATATCTATGAAGGATAAATTGTGGTAAATTTAATTCCATTCTTTGTCAATATTAAACTCAATATTAAACCCATGGAACCATATTATAGTCCGCCAAATACTCTAATTGGATTGTCCACTATTTTGATTTCACCATTTGCAAAGAAGTTTAACCAACTGGCTTCATCACTTCCCTTTCTCCGTGAACACAGCATCATTCAATGAGGGAAAGAGTACATAAGAGATGACTGATACTTTAGTGAAGAATATATTATCTTTTATGATAGCAGATGTTTGTTATGTCTGATACTTTAGTGAAGAATATATTATCTTTTATCAAACTGACATGACAGGTCCCAGTCTGGCTTCTAGCAAGTTTCAGAAAGACGTATCTAATTTTGTTGTTACACTGACATTCAAAGGAAAGTCTAAAACAATGATCCACCCCTGCTTGCATATTTGTATTAAAAATTCTGGAGGCAACGTGGGGGCAGTTTAAATGAGACGGCAGTTTAAATGAGACGGGGCCCAGCGCTTTTGGTGGAATAGACTCTTGTTGGGAACGTACCAGCTCTGGAAAACTCAGTCATACACCTGTACTGAGAAAGAGGTAAATATTTCTTCAAATCCTATACTGATATTCCCAATTTCTCCTCCTACGTTGGTTGCTTCTCACGATCTTTCACTATTTATTTGTACTTTGGATTATGATGTATTTTGAATCCCGGCAAGTAAACGACAATTAAAATTCACCTTAAAACATTTGTAATCATGAAATTTGCATAGCCATGTCGTGTTAGGTTGTTTTCAAAGGGTCTATTGATTTAGTTATATAGTGATATATGCCATGGTCATGCTATGTATGTTTTTCTCTTATTTTTGTCTATATTTGATTTTATTTTTGTCTTATACGAACTAATATTCATATGTTTGCATCATTACTGAATTTAGTCTTCATATGTCTAATCATTGTCTCAAATTCTGCATTCCCCTATCTTGGATCATTTCTAAGATGTGTAGGAACAATCTCCCATGATGTGTATTTGATCCTAAATTCAATTTTTTTAAATTTAATTAGTGACTTTTACCCTTACAGTTATTGGGAGCTGATTTGGTACATGTTTATACGATGATTCATTATATTCATTTAAACATTTAAACATATCAAGAAATTATCTAATTATCATTTGAAATCCTAGATCTTCAAAGAACATTCAATAGGAAGTTGATAAAGTGATTAAAAAATGTTGAATGAAAAATTAAATAATGTTATGTAGGTTATCAAAGAAGAAAGGATGTGAGAAGACAAGAAAATATGTGGGTTTGTTAACAAAGAGAGCTCAAGCTAATATAAAGAATAGATTAAAGATTAGTGGTGGAAAAGAATGAGTTTGGTGAATTGCATCAAATAGCATTTCAAATTTAAGAAAAAAATGAACTTTACTAATAGGGAAATCAAGTATAATGTCTTTTAAGAGAGTTAATTATGGGATGTCAAGATTGGTTAATGCCTTATCTTTATTTCTTGTAAGTTTATTGTCTAAATGAAATAATGTCAATGAATTTATTTATATTTTATAGAAGAGACATCTTTAATGAATAAATCTTGAGTGTCTTCTATACATATATCGTGTTTGGTTTTGGTGAAATATTTTGTCAAGGCTGATTTACATTAATGTTGCTCCATATTCTTTGATCCTCGCATAAATGGAGAAACCATAATAACACTTCTAGACATAATAGAGGATGATAATATTAAAAAAAAATAATAATAACATAATATTAACTTACAATATCTAAAATAATGAAATACCAAAGGAAGTTGATAAAGTGATTAGAGAAATATTGAATGAAAAATTAAATAATATAATGTAATTTAGAATAAGAAAGGATGTGAGAAGAGTGTAAAACATGTGGGTTTATCAACAAAGAGAGCTCAAACTAATGTAAAGCATAGATTAAAGATTAGTGGTGGAAAAGAATGAGTTTAGTGAATCGCATCAATAGCATTTCAAATTTTTTTAAAGGGACTTTACTGATAGGAAAATCAAGTATAATGTCTCTAAGAGAGTTTATTAAGGGATTCCAAGATTGGCTAATGCTTGACTTTTATTTCTAGGGTCCAAGAATCAATCAATTGGTTGGAATTATATTTTTTTATAGAAGAGACATATTTAATGAATAAAGCTTGAGTATATTCTATACATGATGTTTGGTTTTGGTGAATATTTTCACATAAATGGAGCAACCAATTTCGCTAATTTAAGATACAATGCAAGGAAAAATTATTTATAAATGTTTGTGTTTTATAAAGGGTTTTTATGGTCCTTCAATGATTTAACAAGTGTACTAGCATGCAATGAAGTTGGAAAGATACAATGAACCTATTTCTTGAAATTATTTTTTCAATTTTATCAAATGAGCCTTCAACATAAGGAAGAAAATCAATAGAGGTGCTTCATAGTTAAAAAGACAAATTTTGTCTTGTTGCATTGTTTCAATATATATTTATGGTTATACTATTCTTTTTCAAAACCTCCAATAAATGAGAAAAAATTTGGTCAATGTGATCCTCATCACAAACAAGAAAGGTTTAGCTTATGAGAGTCTTGAGAATTCCAACTTTCTAGATAAAATAGCAATAAAAAATTGGAAGAAGATCAAGTTCAAAGTGAATAAATATGCTATAGACTTGACAAGATAAAAGGTCACATATCTTCTAGAAAAAGGATATCTATGAAGGATAAATTATTGTTAATTTATTTCTTTGTAATAAATTTAATTCCTTCTTTGTCAATATTAAGCCCATGGGACCATATTCTAATCCACCAAATGTTCTTATTGGTGTTTATTATTTTAATTTCACCATTTCCAAAGAAGTTCACTTACCTGGCTTAATGACTTCCCTTTCTCCATGAACACAACATCATTCAAATAAGAGAGAGTACATAAGAGATCGCTGATACTTTTATGAAGAATATATTCTCTTTTATGATAGGAGATATTTGCTATATTTGTGGAATGAAACAAATATAGACAATGTCAAGATTATCCACTCTAGTCTACCCTCAAACCCCTAGTATCGGAGGGCATGTTGCACCAGCGCCACCAGTCACCTGAAAAAAGTTTACCAAGTGCACCGCAGTTTATAAAGGGACAGATACCCGACTGATTCCTGCAATCTAAAAAAGAAAAAGAAAAGAAAGATTATACACTAATGCAATGGAACCTTGAAAAAGGCAGAAAACAGAGAGCATTTTGGTTTGGAATGAAAGAAGTATCCACTAAGAAGTTCACCTGCTGGCTTAATGACTTCCCTCCGTGAACGCAACAATATTCAAATGAGGGAAAGAGTACGTAAGAGATGACTGATACTAGAATATATTTTCTTGTATAAGAGGAGATTTTTGCTATGTTTGAGAGAGGAGCATTATTCTCGTGGAATGAAACAAACATCCACTAATGCAATGGAGCCTTGAAATAAGACAGCAAATCCAAAGCATTTTGGGTCCAAATCATTTGTTGCAGGATTTACCAAATAATTCTGGCCTTTTGCTACACGAAAATAGAAGCATATCGACGTTGATGACCGGTTAAACTTGTATGAATTGGACTCATTTTTTAGTCAAACTGATCCTACAACAAATATGCGCTAACCTTCAAACTGACATGACAGGTCCCAGTCTGGCTTCTACCAAGTTTCAGAAAGATGTATCTAATTTTGTTGTTACACTGACATTCAATGGAAAGTCTAAAAAATCATCCACCCCTGCTTGCTTATTTCAATTAAAAATTCTGGAGGCGACGTGGGGACAGCTTAAATGAGACGGGGCCCAGCGCTTATGGTGGAATAGACTCTTGTTGGGAACGTACCACCTCTGGATAACTCAGTCATACACCTGTACTGGGAAAGAGGTAAATATTTCTTCAAATTCTGGACTGCTATTCCCAATTTATCCTCCTACGTTGATTGCTTCTCACGGTTTGTCACTATGTGTTCTTTGAAATAATGGGAATATGATATATTGTGAATCCCGGCAAGCAAACGACAATTAGTGATGATGAAATTTGCATACCATGTCAATTTTCATTTCTTGATTTAGTTATATAGTGAAATGTGTTATAATATCAATTTTTTCTTATCTTTATCTATTTATTTTCATTTTCATATATTTTTACATCTTTGAATTTATCTCTGTCTTATTTGTACTAATATTCATACATTTGCATCATTATTGAGCTTAGTTTCCATATGTCTAATCATTGCTTCGTATTCCCTTATCTTTGGTCATTTTTTTCTTATCTTTGTCTATTTATTTTCGTTCTCATATATTTTCACATCTTTGATTTTATCTTTGTCTTATATGTACTAATATTCACACATTTGCATCATTATTGAGCTTAGTCTCCATATGTCTAATCATTGTCTCAAAATCTGCATTCCCCTATCTTTGATCATTCTTATGATGCATAGGAACAATCTTCCATGATGTGCATTTGACCCTAAATTCATTTCTTTTGAAATTCAAATTAGTGATTTCTATGCTTTGCTTATAATTATTGGGAACTGACTGGGTACATGTTTATACAATGATTCATTATATCTTGAAATTTAAAGCCATTCATTTAAACATTTAAACATATCAAGAAATTATCTAATTATCATTTGAAATCCTAGAACTTCAAAGAGCATTCAATAGGAAGGTGAAACTCTAGAACTATGTTGTACTTGGGTCAACATAAAAATAGCTTTTCAACTAGCAACATCTAAAAGTATCTTTTATGTTTTGAATTTAAAAATGATAAAACTAATTAAATGTGACACTCTTAGTTAGATTATGTTTATATTTTTAATTTTAATTTTTTTAGATGTTGGATCTAATTTTATTACAAATTTAAGAGAATATTTAAATTATTGAAAAAATGAAAAGTGGGGTCAATTGGACATGCCTCTTAATACACAATTTTTTCCTTCGATTTTTTTCAAATAATTAACTTAAACATTTAATACATGGACAATTTTTTTAAGAATGTTTTTTAATGTGTTAAAATCAAATTATTCAAAATGTCATAGTTTCAATGGGATGTGGTTTTTTCCTTAAATTACTCATCACTTAAAAAATTATAACCTTTTGGAGAGGATTTTCTTTTTTCGTACAACATACCTTTTATAAATTTTTCATATTTATATATTTTCAATTATAATCAATCTTAATTTTTATTATAATGACCTACTTGTAGTAAATTAAAAACATAATTCAAAACACATAATAATATTAAAACTAATTAAAATATTGAAAATATTGTCACATTCTAGGTGTTGCCTTACGAAAAGGTATTTTCATATTTTCATTAAAATACCTTTGATTGGATATATTTGGAATTAAAGTTCATTTTTTGTTAAGAATTTTCTCAAAAGAGGGGCTAAGTTGCCACAAATTCACTCAAAACATTCTATACAAATTGATATTCATTTCAATTTTTATCTTTAATTTATTATGTTACTATTGTTTTGGAAAAAGACTCTTTTTCCGTGTTGGGCCATGTAGTTTTAAGTGAAACTATATTTCTTGAAACTATTTTGTTAGTCCAAAGTGGGACACATCTTTGGAATTTCACCCAATTTTTGCTTGGATCACTAAAAAATAACAATAATGTATCAATATTTTCATCATAGAATCACCTAAATAACTATTTTTTTCTATTAACATCTACCAAAGACCATAAAGTTGGTAAAATAAGGGGCTACCTATGAAGAAAAAGAACCCTAGCAATCTACCAAAATCCTCAAGTTAATGTTAAACATCATCATTCTATCAACATGAATAGACAACAAAGATTAAATTGAACTAGATATTAGAAGCACATTCTTATCTAGATTAACTTTATGGGTTATAGAGCAGATTCACACCATTCAAAATTGATATAAACCTACAATATTAACCAAAAAAGTGTTCTAGTCCAAAAATATTTAGACAATTATCACTTCAAGGTCATATATGGGTGAAAGTAAAATAGTGTGTCCCACTTTCAATATTATTAGGTCATAAATTAATATTTATCACATCACTCAATTACATCAACCACTTTCAATAATTTAAAGATAATGTGGACTAGTAATTTGTATCATTTTCTCTATAGATTCAATCTATAAGTATCTTTTTTTTGTAAAATTATAAATGCACATCATTTTAATTAGTGTTCAATAAAAAAAATATAATAATTTTATAATGAGTGAAATTTTACCATAATGTATAAAATTTACTATAAAATAAAAATGCAGTGTAGAGAAATGTCATCCTTTACATTTTCACACTTGTTTGGGCCCTCCCTGCTAAAATTGGACTTCTTTATGCCTTAAATTGACCTTATTTTGCATCCAAAAGCCTTAATTAATGCATCTTTCTGAAGAAAATCTCGACATATATCAACTGACCAATCATAATTTAGTGATTTTGGATTGTATGGCCCAGATTTAGTGATTTGGGACTCATATGCCACCTTGGGCATATGGGTCCCACCTATGTTTTAGGACCTAGATTTGAATTTAACATTAAACTAAGCATTTCCTGAAAGATGTCCCAAGCTTAGCCTAATGGGCCTCATATGCCACAACTAGTGTATGATTCTTGCTTAGCTTGGACTTAATTTAAATTCAAATTCTTGGCAAGATTTTATTCTCCTAGATCTAGTGTTAGCTTGTAGTGTTGTAATTTTGGGAAATTTGGCATAAACAAGTATAAATACATGGTTATTTCACATATTTTTTGCTAGTAATTTTCATGAGCAAGTGTGATCTAAGAATTCAAGCATTCTAGCAATTCAAGAGCATTCAAGAGCGTTCAAGAGTGATTATCAAGCATTTTGGAACATTATTCAAGCATTAAGCATCATGTCAAAGTCATCATACATCATGTTTAATTTTGAGCTAACATTTTTGATGTAGGTTTCTATGGGTCAAGCAAGCATTCAAGTCAAGATCCATAACATACAAGCAAGAGTCAAGATCCACATTCTATTTCTATTCATTTCAAGGTTTGATTACCAAAATAGGGTTTGACCAAGGAAAACCCCTATCCACTAACAAAACAACATTTTTCCCTCTTTGATGTGTGATTGTAGATCTAAGTGGTTTAGATTGAAGATCCATTGAAGAGTGAGATTAGATATGTAGTAACAGAAAAAGTAGCCCTTTTTACTCATTAAATTTGGAAATAATTGACATTGAATTAACCTAATGGTGCCTTGGTTTAATGTTGCAATATGTTGTACACATTCACATTAATCTAAGGTCTCTTTTCAATAAAATGTACTTAACTTGTACCTTATTTAAGGTGTGGTAAAGTGTTGTATTACACTTTCACACTTATCTAGGGTTTCATTAATTATTGGTGGTTAATTGAGCTTAATTGGCCCCTTCAATTCAAATTCAATCCTTCTTTTCAAGGATCTATCCTAACACCCAATAATGATATTGTATGACATTTAATTTGGAAAATTTGGTGTCCTAAAAAATGTTGCTAAGACCCATTTTCCTTTACTAGAAAATGAGTCCTCTCGAAATATGACACCCCTTTCTATGCATTTTTAAGGTAGGTTTTTTATGTTATTTCATCTCCTCGAAGCTTGGTTCTAGAAATTGAGCTAGGAAACATCTGCCTTTAGTGGCAAATGAGCCCTTCAAACCTAGTACACCCATTTTTTGGCAGATTTGAGGCAAGTTTTTGATGTTATTTCATCCCCCCGAGGCATGGTCCTAGAAAGTTGTGCTAGGACCCATTTGTCTTTAGTTGCGAATGGGTCCTCCCCTAATAGGACCACTCTTTTTGAATTTAATTGTGGCGGGTTCCTTATGATATTAATACCTAGATCTGAGGTTAGCTTGAATTATTTGAATTTCAGGGTTAATCTCTAGATTTAGTATAAATAAGGGGTTAATTCACATCGTTTCACCTAGCAACTTTGAGTATCCATGCATGATAGAAAGTTTGCGTTAACAAGAGGATTTCAAAGGTATTTCAAGGAAAATTAGTGAAGTTTATTACAACAATTCAAGATCATTTCATCATGTAAAAGGCATAATGTATTCATACATGTTGTTGAGCTAAGATTGTCGATGTAGCATTGAGGATCTACTTGCAAGCATTTTTTCAAATCATATTTGAGATCAAGATCTACATTCTTCATGACCACTTCATGTTAGTTTGCAGATTTATATTCCAAGACATCATCCAAGGTATCATCATTTCAAGATTCATGTTTCATGTCCTTATTTCATTATTTCATCATTTGGTTTAATTACCTAAAAGGGGTTTGACCGTGGAAAACCCCTATTCACTAACAATCAACAATTTTTTCTCCTCTTAAATGTGTCTTTGTAGATTTATAGGTTGAAGATCAAGTGGAGAACAATATTTGGAGCAAAATTGTCAAAGTTGAAGAGATGCAATGTTATCATCTATAGTGCAAGAACATAAAAACAAGGCTACATAATTTATTCCAAACTTTGGAGAGCTGAAAAAATAGGAATTGAGAGTGCAAAAATTGGAGTACAACACCCAAAAGTTTGTTTTCTAAAACCCTAAAAGGACCCATTCACCACTAAAGGAAAATGAGTCCCCAGTTGGCTTGAAGCAATGAAAACCTGGGATCTAGGAGTGCAGATTGAGAGGAATAAAACCCAAAAGTCAATTTTTGGAACCCTAACCAGGACCCATTCACCACTAAAGGTGAATGAGTCCTTTCTAGCCTAGAAACAACAAGATTTCTACAAGCTACACACCATTCTAGCCTCTCAAATATTCCCTTTTCATTGTTATAATAGTTAGGGTTGATTTTTTATTGTTATTTGCACCATATCACACACATAATCACATGTTTTAGTAGAAATATTAGTGGTTCATCATCTTGATGAAAACCCAAATTTCTCTATTAAATACGAGAAAATTCATCAAGTTATCATAGTTGTCACCTTACTTGCAAGATTACAGAAAGTCACTTACATTTAACAGAGTTCAATGTTTTAGAACTAGAGATTTTATAGGAGGAAAGCTACAAAATAGCATTAGAGTATATCAAAGTTTTGAAGCAACTCTAATACTAGGAAAAATTCACCAATTGTGGCATATGAGTCCCAATATACCTATTTTTAGACTTTTTTTGTAGATCCTAATTTAGCAGTTCCATATTTTGATTTCGGCCTGAAACCCTAAAATGGGACTAAATTTCCCCTGCTAGTGTATGAGTCCCAGTGTGCATCAAAATCAACATTTCTAGGATTTTAGACCTTCATCCAAGCTTCTTCAGGTTTCCAGGTCCACCGAGCTATACTTTCTCAGTTTATTGTTCTAATTTTTCTTTGCTTTTAGGTCATTTACTTAAGTCTTGCATATCATTTACATTTCTTGTCTTTCCAAGCCCTAGCTTGGTGGTGAAGCCCCATTTAGTCTTTAATCACACCCCTAGTACACATTATTGTAGATCTCTTTGCCTCATTCTATCCTCGGATTGAGAACTCTAGGGTTTCCTTGAGTGAAACTTGTAGAAATTTGGTGGTTGTATCTCCTAAATCATACACATTCATACAATGATAATTTTTTAGGATTTCTTGGAATAAGATCAATAACTACAATACCTAATGTATAGATAGTTTTTTATATATTTTATTAAATACTTTATTTATTATTAATAAAAATTTGGACCTACATATATTACCATATGTAAGAGAGGGGGACCACCACGTGCAAGACCCTAGGTCATGGAGGGCCAAGAGTTGAGAGGCTTCCCTAACTTACCTCAGCTAAATGGAATGTTTAGGGTATGAGGATGAGAATGATGAGTACTATGAAGTCCTACAACCACTCTGCAATCCCAGATTTTGAAGTGGGCTAGGTGACCTAATTTTTAGGTCCAACACTATGCCTCTAGAAGCTTTTTACCCAAGGATGAAAGTGAGGTCTCTAGAGGACAACATGGTGCACTGGCATCTCTAAGGTGCACTGGCATCCATACGGTCAGAAAATAGTGAAGACAATGTCAAACCTAGAAAAACTAGCAAACAGCCTAGCTAACTAACTAAAGGGCCAAAATGATGCAATTAAATAAATAAACTATTCCTTAATATTATAAAGTAGAAAGGAAAGAGTGAAAAGGAAAAAAATGATCTCACCAAGAAATTTAGTTGCCAACTGACTCCTCAAAAGTACGTACTCATCACATAGAAAGAAAGGAAAATGTTGGGTGGCTATATAGGGGCTTGCCTCAGTCAAACCCCCATTTAGTTGTTTCCACCTCCACAAACAACCAAATGAGATAAAGAAAGTAATGTAGTTAAAAGCACAAAAGCACTGTAAAATAGTAAACTACTAACTCAATCCAAGTGATATAAGGAAAGAAAGGGAATCTTACCACCTCCACCAAGAGCACTCAAGGCTGCTTGGGGGAGAAAATGAGAGTACTCGAGCCTCTGCTACAATGTTGTTTTATTCCCAACTTGTTCTACCAAAGATGGAGTGTTGTGTTTGTTGCAATGAGGTGCTAGTATGTTGTTTGAGAGCTTGAGAGTGAATGCAAGAGTGTGAAGTGAGCTTGTGAATGGAGTGAAGAGTTAAAATGCATGTTGAAGGAATGAATTTGAAGAAGGAATGGAGAAAAATGACCATATTCAAGTCAATTGACCAAGGGGCACAACTTGACTCCTAATGAGAAGTTTAATTCTTTGGCAAGTTCAACCATAGGAATCTTCTAGGGATGTAAGCACGGCGGAATCTATGCATCGTGCGTGTGTGTTATAGAAACGCCTCCATCGATGCTCAAAACAAAGTGGGATGCAAATTAATGTGCTTAGGAATTAAGCCTCCAAACTTGGTTTTCTAAAGTGAGAGGGAAAAGGGGGTATTTACACATAGGGTGTCAATTCACTCCTATACATTTTCCCCACTTTAGTGCTACTAATATTGATGACTGCTTGATAAAGTGATCAAGGAGAGTGTAAGCTTAGAAATGTATACCGAACCATCAAGGAAGTAGAGCTTAGTCTGATGTACTGAAGGTGCAGGGCAAGTGAAGGAACTCATAGATTCTTGGAACTATGAAGTTGAAAGAGAAAGTTCCCTTACAGGTTCTCAACCCTATAAGGAAGGTGTCCCCCATAAACTCTAGCATGGAGGAGACCCAAAGGAAGTCCCCTATAGGTTCCCAATCTTGTAGGTAAGGTATTCTCCAAAAACTAAAGCATGAAGAACACCCAAGGAAGTTCCCTATAGGCTCTAAGTCCCATAGGGAAGGTATTCTTCATGAACTCGAGAATGAAGAACACTCAAAGAAGTGCCCTACAGGCTCTTTGTCCCATAGGGAAGTGTGCCATACAAAATTGGACCCTCTTGAGAAAAGAGAGTCCCCGCACACTATTTACCCTTCAAACCAACATTTATAGTCCCCTAAGACCCATTATTTTTTATCTAGAGGCATGCTTTACCTGAGAAATCACCTCAAACCTAACAAACAACACATAATTCTTTCATACCCCAAAAACCCACCTTCAAAAATCAGTAGTGGGACCCATTCACCACCTTGGGAAAATGAGTCCCCTCTGGTGGGACCCATTCACCAAGGGTGGAGAATGAGTCCCTTTTGAGGGAAAATTCAATTTTGAGTGGGAATTTGATTAATTTAACTTGAATTTACGATGAATATCATCCGCTTAGGTCTAAATAACAGGAAAATAAGGTGTTTTTTTCTTATAAATACTTATTTCAAGTCATTTTACACATCTTTTTTTAGTCATTTTTTTTCAAAAGCAATTTCTAAAGTCAAGTCTTCTCCCAAAAGTCTCATTAGCAAAAGTTGAAGTTTTAGGACAACAAACTAGTGTTTTTCTAGGTCTTGAAGCTTATTATTTTTGTCAAGATTCAACATTGCAAAGGGTTGATGATGGATGCCAATGGTAAATCATGAATAAATCTAGGTTGAGGAGTTCCAACTAGCCACCAAATCACACTTAAGGACTTGGTTTCATATTGATTCCATCTTCCATTTTCACTCTATCTTCATATTAAGGTTTTCATTTTGTTTACTTGTCATTTATATGTAATTTCAATTCCATTTTTGATGTGTTGTAAGGTTTCTAGGGTTGAGATCTTGCATCACACAAATCATCTTTGTATTTCTCATTCTAGAACAATAGAATAGGGCTTTTGTCACATTTCAAGTTTTCCTAGTCTTTAACACATCTAAGGCTAGGATTTTATGCAGATTTTTCTCCATAAAAGGTTTAATTACCCAACTTAGGGTTTGAACAAGCTAAATCCCCCATTATAAAAACAATTTTACGCTATTTTGTAGTTATTTTCTGAGATCCCGAGTCAGGTTTCTGTCAAAAATTGCTATGCAGGTGTCAAGGTGCAGAATAGAAATCTAAAGTTGTAGAAATTTAAAATGAATTGATTCGCCATACATGGTGAATGAGTCCCTCCTAAGGTCTATTTTTGAGTTAGATGTCAATCCCAGTTCCCGGTTGACAAAAAACAACTTATGTGAAGAAAAACCCAAAACTGGGACTGATTAGCCCAGGGTGGCAAATGAGTCCTAGTTAGCTCAAATTAAGATTTAATCAATTTTCTATATTTTTTTTCTATTCTTCTCCAGTTTCCTAGGTGCACACATTTTGAAAGACTACCTTTTGTTTGGTTTAGTTTGCATTTTTTATCATTCTTTTAAGCTTTTTGCAAACAACACTGTATTTTCAAACATAGCATAAATCATATATTTTGCATTCATAATCAATCATATAGATCACTTAATTGCATTTAGTTCATATCATTTCGCTTATACAACATCATACATAACATAACTTGAATGAACCCATTAGCATTTTTGGCCCTACCTCTCTCCTTTTAGGTGAAAAACCCTAGAAGAGTTGGAGAGTCCCTAAGGTGCCAAAAATCTACGGTTCATTTTGGTGAACCTACATATTGAACATAGTATCATTTTTATTTACATTTCTATTTGCATCTTAGGACTTCATTACTTCATCATTTTGCATTGTTTTTGCATCTTAAGATTTCTTCAACATTGCATTACTAAAGACATTATTTAGACTTCATTATTGCATTGCATTTCATTAACTCATACAAAAATTCCCCCCTTTTATTTTGTTTTTTGCATTGTACAGACTTTAAAAAATCATAAAACACTTAAAAAAAATCATCCCCTAGGGCTCATTCACCACCTAGGGCGAATCAGTCCCACTACAAGTTTTCTACATCAGCATTTCTAGATTTTAGTTTCCTACATTGCATCTTTCTATTTTTTGCAATTACCTTTCTATTACAGTTCAGTTCTTTATGTTTTCTTAGAATAAATTTTACTTATTTTCATGGCATTCATGGAGAGTTTTAGATCTTTGAAAATTTAATTTTCCATTTTCATTCCTAGTTTTTTAAGATCAGATTCATCAACACATAAAGACTAAAAAACTAAAACATCAAAGCAACCCTTCAAATAAATGATTCAATTTAGAAACATCATCTCATCTAAGCCTCTTAGTAGTGATGATGTCGATAAGTTAGATGAAGTTCCTCATGAGTTCCTCTCACTCACTTCATCCTCTAAAGCTTGCAATGAGACACCCAAACCAATTAATGATAATGTCCCCCTCAAACCTTTTTCTTGTGATGACTTTGATTTGTTAGATGAAGCCCTCCAAGACTTCATCTCACATAATTCATCCACTAAGGTTTGTTGTGACCAACTCACAATACCAAACATCAACAACTCTAATGATTCTCTTGAATACCTTGGACCAATTGATGATAATTTACCCCTCAAACCTTTTAGTCATGATGATTTGCACTTGATAGATGAGTCTCTTCAGGAATTCATTTCACCAAAATCATCTACTTTGTTTTGTTGTGAGAAATATAAAACCAAATATGTTAATGTAGTTCAACCAAAAATTATTCTTTATCGACCCTCGCATAAATCTCATCCCTCTAACCAACCTCAGTACACTCTTTACCCACCTAACACCAATGTGTTGCAGTAATCTAGTAATGTTACTATTTCTCGTACATATAACACTTGAAACAACCTGCAACCGCCAAAACCAACCCCACCCTCTTTACCTTTACCTAATCCACCTAGTGCTCCTCACTATAGCCCACACAAAAAGGAGTATGATCTTTTTGAACAATTAAAGAATACTCCTGCCAAGATTTCCCTTTGGGATTTGCTTCAAAACTCACCAAATTATCACAACATTCTTCAAACAGCCTTAAAAAAATTATAGTTCCTCCTTGTACCACTCTGAATGATGTGGTAGCTCTCATCCAAAAATTGAATCTTGACATTACTTTCCATCAAGATGAGCTCCCTCCTTTATATTTGTGCAAAAAAAATGACGCCTTTATGATAATTGCTCAATTCAATTGCATAGGTATTAAACGAACTATTATTGATAATGGTTCTACCCTTAATACATGTGTAGTGTGAATCTCCTTGATGAATTAGATGTTGAAAAGTCACAAATAATACTTGATTTCATCTCCATTCAAGGATTTAAAAACACAAGAAAGAAACCACTTAGGATAATTATTTTTCCTGTTATGGTTGGGGTGGTTACTTTGCAAACTCTTATACATGTCATACCTTATGATGTTTTGTATAATCTTCTTTTATGTCGGCCATTGATTCATGAGATGAATGCAGTGCCTTTGACCCTTCATCGTATCATGAAATATGTCCATAACAATCATACTTATCAGGTTGAAATAGAACACGTGCCTGAAATTTTCTTGCACCTTGAAAAAGGTGTTACCAGTCCTCTGAAAACATTAATTCCAACATCTAACATCGATCCTCTTGATATTGAACAAAACAATGAGAAATCTGTATCTAAATTATTTGGCAAAAATTGGGGATCCTTGGAATTCACACCCTCATTTATGGGTGATACATACTCACACAAAAGAAATATGAGAAACAAGAACAACCAACAATCATGTCCAATACAAATTTTGAACAATCTTCTCAAACATCTATCTCCTATAAACTAGATGAAAACGCCACATACACAACAAATTTTGATGAGATGGATTATCAATCCTCGCCTAATCTATGAGAAATGGAAAAAATTTGTGGAAAAGGCTATGCACTTGTAAAACAATTAGGCTATACTAGAAAAGGATGTGGAAAACATGAGCAAGGTATTGTGTCCCTATTGAACCTAATACGCAAGAAACAAAAACTGGATTGGTATATTATTTTTCTAAAACAAAAAAAGTGGCTCAACGACCATCTTTGAACATTAATGCTATTACATGTCAACCCAAACACCAACTCACAATCAAACATCTTGAATTACTTGATACAAAATTACCATCATCCTGCAAGTATGTTGATAGCGATGAAACTTTGAAACAAATGTTAGGCATATATGATAACACCTCCTCGCTTACTTCCATGGAAAACATTACTCATGCCATGACTGTAACCAAGCAAGAAGCTAGTGATATCATTGAAGATCTCTATGACTCAGAATTTCCTAAATCTAATGCACTCCCTTAAGGAGATACAATTGATGTGCCAATGGACATTAATGATAGAGACAAATTTATCAAGATTGGGAAGTGCCTTGACAATGAAGAACAAGAAGACACTACCACTTTACTTCATGATTTTCCTTAAAAGAATTCTTGGAAATATTCTAATATGCCAGGAATTGACCTGAAAATTGTGACACATAACATAGTCCTTGCTAAAAATGCTCAACCCGTTCGTCAAAAGATAAGAAAAATGCATCCTAACATATCCTTGCAATTTAAAGCAAAGCTTGAAAAAATCCTTGATGTAGGATTTATTAGACCTATTGATTATTCTCCTTGGATCTCAAACATTGTCATAGTTGCCAAACCTAATAATCATATTCAGATATGTACAAATTTTCATGACTTGAATAAAGCTTCTTTAAAAGATGATTTTCCACAAGTCTTAATATAGACATGATGGTGGATTCAACTACTAGACATGCTTTGTTGTCATTCATGGATGTATGTTTTGGTTATAATCAAATCCTTATTAGCCCTCAAGATCAATACAAAACTACCTTTACAACTATTGGGGGAACATTTTGCTAGGTTGTGATGCCCTTCAATATAAAGAATGCCAGTGCAACCTATCGATGTGCAATGACATTAATTTTTCATGATTACATCCACAAAATTTTGGAATATTATGTCGATGATATACTTGCTAAATATTTAACACAACAAGACAAAGTAAATGTCCTTCACAAAATCTTTGAACAAATACATCAATATAATATGTGATTGAATCCGAAAAAGTGTGTCTTTGGTGTAGATAGTGGTAAACTTTTGGGGTTTGTCATATCTCACAGAGGCATTGAGGTGGACATGAAGAAAATCGATGCAATCATTAATATGCCTCCTCCTAGGAATATTTCTCAATTGTGCACATTACAAGGTTGATTTCAAGCTATCCATCATTTTGTTGCATCTTTAGCCGATCGTATATTACCTTTTGAACGCATCTCCTTAAAAAGGTAGTACCTTTTGATTGGGATAAGGATCATAAACAAGATTTTGAAAGTTTAAAATAATACCTTGCAACTCCACCTATTTTACAACCCGCCATGCCAAATATACCATTTTTCTTGTACATCATCACATCTGCCCATGCTCTTGTAGCATTGTTGGCACAACAAGATGATAATGGAAAATAAAACCCTGTTTATTACATTAGTAGAACATTAATTGATTATGAAACACGATATTTACCAATTGAAAAACAACGTTTGGCTCTTGTATTTTCTACTAGTAAGCTGTGATATTATTTACTAAATGTTGAAATAAAATTCATCACAAAATTTGATCCTCTTGAACATCTTTTCAAAAAAACAAATCTTTTAGGATGCTTAACTAAGTGGGTGATGTTGTTAATTGAGTTTGACCTTAAATTTGTCTCACAAAAAGAAATCAAAGGACAAGCCTTAACTAACCACTTAGTCGATCCTCCTTCCCCTTTTGCTCTCCCTAATTATGCTTCCTTTCCTGATGATCATGTCTTAACCACTAACATTAAGCCATGGGAATTGTATTTCAATGGATCTAAGTGTAGAACAGGTTCTGGCACTAGAGTGGTTCTAATTCCACCCGATGGCAAACCTATTCCATTATCCTATCAATTAAATTTCCTATTCACAAATAACACAATAGAGTATGAGGCATTGATCACCAATCTATGTGCTACTTTTAAAATGAATGCTAAACATATCAAGATCTTTGGTGATTCACAATTGGTTATCAAAAAAATCAATGGCATATATCAAACAAAACATGAAAAGTTATCAAAATACAAGGATCTTATAATGAAATTGCTAGATAGGTTTGAATCATTCACCATTGATAACATCCCCCTCAAATAAAATCGACATGCGAATGTAATGCTTAGTGTCTCTTCTCTTATATCCCCACACAATCCTTCCACAGACTTCACCTTTGTTATCCATCCCATCATGAAACCTTTGATCAATACTTTGTTAGAAGATATTTTGTTGATAACTCACAATGCCTCCTGACATTACAATATACAACTACTTGAAAGATGGTACCATTCTCGAACCTATCACAACAAATACTTGAAAATGTTTACGCAAACTCATCACTAAATATGTGATTCTTGCAAACGAATTGTATAGAATATCTTTTAATGGTCTCCTATTACAATGCATTAAAGATTTTGAAATCCCTTTAGCACTCGAACATGCTCATGCTTGTGCCTATGGAGGTCATTCGTTAGTGCAAAAACTTATCCATATGGGTTTTTATGGGAGACATGTGGAGAAGGATTGCTTCACCTACATTAAACAATGTTGCAAATGCCAAGAACATAGCAATTTGATCCACACTCCTACTGTTGAACTCCATGCCCATGTTCCCATATGACCATTTTTAGTATGGGGGTTGGATCTTATTGGAAAAATTTCACTTCCTTCTTCTACTAGACATATGTTCATCATAACCGCAACGAACTATTTCACAAAATGGGTGGAAGCTATTCCTCTTCATTCTACAAATTCCAAAGAAATTTTTCATTTCATCTTGGACCACATAATTGCTCGCTTTGGGCTCCCTTCTGCAATCATTTTAGACAATTGAATTCCATTTAAGAATAATGAAGTTTAGAAATTTCTTGAAACATTCAACATTCAACATCGCTTTTCCACACTGTACTATCCACAATCCAATGGACAAGCTGAAAATACTAATAAGATTCTAGAACAAATCCTCAAGAAAATTGTCACCAAGCATCATAAATACTAGCATACACAAATATCCTATGCGCTTTGGGCTAATAGAACAAAAGTTAGATCATCCATAGGAAATACCCCTTATAACCTTGTTTATGGCACTGATGCGATTATGCCCTTGGAGTTAGAAATTCCTAATTTGCAAGTTTCTCTCCAAGATCTAATTGACGATGATACTTATAAACATTACTTATTACATCAACTTGAGATGCTCGACAAATATCCCATTAGCGCTCTCGAACATCTCCAAGCTCACATCAAACAATTACAATGCAAGCACAACATTCTTGTCATCCCACGGTTGTTTTGTAAGGGATATTTTCTTCTTATTCAAAATCAATGCAATACTAGTGTTGATAATGAGGATAAAGATAAATTCAGCCCTAATTGGCTAGGCCTTTACATAGTTGATACCAATTATGGGTTTGGTGCTTATCTCTTAACGCAGCTTGATGGAACACCCCTTAAGGAACCTATTAATGCCATGCATTTGTGTTAGTATTATCTCTAACCCATTTGAATAGTATGATTGATACAACAGTGTTGTTTAAAGTTATAAATAACTTTCACATTGCTTCGTTCTTGACAAGTAATCTTGTGTTTGTCTGGAACACTAAGGTAATTATTTAAGTTCATTTTATAATTTCTTTAGGCTTCATACTATTCACCTTCATGTTATGTTAGGTTAGATCCTTATTTGTGTATTTAATTTCACATATTCTCTTCTAATTAATAATATTACATCTACACTAAAACTAAAATATGTTTTACACTAGATCACATTAATACTATTAAATCATGTTGCCATTAATTAAATACTTTTACCATAAGTCATTTAATTAATCACATTGCATTTAAAATCTAGACAAAGAGACACATCATAATAACATCAAATGCACATGTTTATATATATCAAAGTTTTATATACATCTCAATATCATATATACAAAGTCATAGTGGTTTGTGAGAGCTAGACCCTTTAGGATTTGGCGCTCATGATCCAATCCCTGACCATCGTGAAACAATCATTTGTGACTATGATCATGAATAGTCGATTCTAAGTACATACTCTAGACCCTGTACTCGACCAACAGCTACAAGCCACTCCTCTTCCATCTAATCCCTCTCCACTCATGTCTATGCCAGCTCTACATGTAGTCTCTCCACCTCTGCTGAGGTCTGCACTAACTGTAGTGCACTCTCAACTTGATAGAGTCATCTCCTCACACTCTCATATGCTTCATGTAACCTCATGAAAGGTCTAAGTGACTCTGGATCCTCCAACATGATCAATGGGGGCATGTAGTCAAGATCCATCTCCTCTTCATTGATGGATGTAGGCATTATCTTTTTGGTAGCCTGATGATAGAACTCTCACCAGTCTCTTGTCACTCCTGCAAGATAGACAATGTACACAATCAATAATCATCATCATCATGATATATATACAAAAAAATAAAACATAAAAAACTAAATGACATTTGTAAAATAAAATTTCATCACCTATGTCTCTAGTCGGATGAGGAGTGTCAACCTCATCCTCTCTGGGGGGCATCGAGGACATGCTAGCCTCTCTCTAGCTCTAAGTGTCGATGTTTTTTGTAGCTATTTCCTGTGATCTGGTCTTGTAAGTATGAGAAGACTCTCCTTGCTCATACCAATCCTCAATAGCTACCTCATCACTCTCTATCAAGGGTTGCTCCTCATAAAACTCATCATCCTCTTAATCATCCTCCTCCATCCTGGTCCTCATAATCAGGATCGACCTCAGATTGGTACTCCTCATCAATAACATCAGTAAAAATATATGTTGGCCTATACCATACCTCTTCTCTCTCCTCTGGCTCATCCCCCTCATCTGGTGTGGGTCATGCATCACCTATAGGGAAATCCATGGGGAACACATGACTTGGTCGTGTATATGATGACCACTCCTCATTCTCATTTGTGTTACCGACATCATCAACATCAGAGACTGGTAGCTAATTGTGATCTAAATCATTAGAATCACTCTCACAAACATGATCTATTGTCATCTGAATAGTATCACTTGGCCTTTAGGCACTCTGCACTAATTGTCTAATGAAGAGGCATGCTCTCGGTGGTATCTACACCTATCCAAACTATCACATGACTCACCCATAGTAGAATGGTCGTACAACATCATCATGCCTCCCAACTAGATACCTATCCATTTGCATCCTCTATAACTATCCCATGGGATCTGGCCACTATAGAGTGAGTAGATAAGGTATCCAAAAGTTCTCGTCCTCCTCCAGCCGGTCAAATCTCACCCTTCAAAAGTGTAAATCCCCATATTTCCACAAGCATCGCAAAGGATAGCTGAATGCTCATGGATATCCTACAGCTATAACACAAGGGAATATGACAGGCCTAGTACATGTGATATTCTCAAGGCACAACACCTATAGAAGTGTACAATGCACCATACTATCAATCTCTCAAAATATAAACCATCCAAGATCATAATACAAGTGTGCTAAAATGCAGCAGCCCCAAGCATACACTGTCCTCTACTCATACATCCCTTGTATCAAATGTACCAGTCCTCCATCCAAGTGTGTCGCTCATTGATCTGGATTGAGAACCAAACCCACTTTGTGTATCATATTATGTCTAACAATCGGAGCTCATGACTATAGTAGCATGGGAAGCTCGATCTGCGCTCTAACCCTCTCATCATGTACAGGTCCACCCAAACAATACTACATGTCCCTCTTCTTCTCGTGGAATGAATGATCTCATTGGGAGTATACCCACTCTCCTCGAATGGGAACTCATAGAATGTAGTGTACATCCTAAAGTGTGATGATCATCTCCCCGATAGGAAGATGAAAAGTACAAGTATCAGCATTCCAATGCTCACACTGAGCCACAAGCATGGTTTCATGGTATCTCATAGATGGCATAAGATATGCCCAATAGATACCCACTGACTATAAATGCTCTATCTCTGCCACCGATAGCAGTGGAACATGATCTCTCAAAAATGTGAGCTATCTTCCCCCTAGCCGCTATCACGATCAGGTAGGGACCTATCAAAATCATCACAAAATGCTCTAAATTTCATCTAAATTCTTCAATTTTCACATACTTCATCATGCACGTGTGCTAAAGTAAATCTAGTGTGCTCTCCTAATGGCCCTAGACACTTTCGAACTCTTTTAGGACATTCCACAAAGAAACGGGACACTTCGCAAAGAAATGGGACACTTCACAAAGAAATGGGACACATTGCGAAGAAAAGGGACACTCTGCAAACAAATGGGACACTTTGTGAAATTTTTTCCAAGACCCTAAATTAACCTATCCATGCATTAAAATCATTAAATTATTACAAACTTACAAGGCGAAATTTGCAGACTCGACTCACCTCACAATATAGCTCATCGCATGCCACCTACTCCCAAAGATCATCCAATCGTGAAGGTGTGTAATCTTATCTGCTTGACATTTTCTTCTCTCGCTCATCACTCTCAAGCTACACAAAGTTAAAATGAATAGTAAGTGACATGTTAATTTCTTCTCCTTCTTTTAATCCCTTTCATTTCTTTTTTCTTTTACGCATTAACATATCATTATTATCCTTTAAAGAGCTCATAACATAGATCTTCTTCAAATCAACACAATGAGAGCTAGGGTAATCCAATTTTGATGTCGTTTCATGCGTTAGAATCATGATTCCGCACATGACATCATCATTTTCCTATCATTATGTGGAATGGTACTTGGAAATTCCCTCTGATATGATGTTTATTGTTCGACGTGGCTAGATTGCTACCTTGATTCCACCTTTGTAAAGCAAGTAGAATCAAGGGGGGCATACATCTACCCTCAAAATGGATTCCTAGGAGTTAGATAAAAGGATTTTTGGACAATTAACGAATGTGTGTTGCAGGATGTGGTTTTGAATGTTGTGGTTATGTAGATAACTACACTAGGGGCTTCATTCTCTCATCTTTCAAATGAGTATCCTTTTATAAAGTGCATCATTTAGAGTCCTTTAGCTTGCATGTGCACGTAGTCATATGAGTGCTAAAGTAGGGGCTAAATGTGGCATAGAAAATTTAAACCTCTCAAGAAAAGAGACAATTTCATGCATAATCAGACCCACTTTTGAGTCCCCACACATCATTTACCCTTCAAAATGTAGCATTTGCAGGCCCTTAAGACCCATTATTTTTTATCTAGAGGCCTGTTCTACTGAGAAATCACCTAAAACCTGACAAACAACACATAATTCTTCCATACCCCAAAAACCCACCTTCAAAAATTAGTAGTGGGACCCATTCGCCACCTTGGGCGAATGAGTCCCCTCTAGTGCAACCCATTCACCACCTTGGGCGAATGAGTCCCCTCTAGTGGGACCCATTCACTAAGGGTGGCGAATGAGTCCCTTTTGAGGGAAAATTCAATTTTGAGCAGGAATTTGATTAATTTAACTTAAATTTCTGGTGAATGTTGGCCTCTTATATCTAAATAATGGGAAAATAAGGTGTATTTTCTTATAAATACTCATTTCAAGTCATTTTACACATCTTTTAGTCATTTTTTTCAAAAGAAATTTCTAAAGTCAAGTCTTCTACCACAAGTCTCATTAGAAAAATTTGAAGTTTTAGGACAACAAACTAGGGTTTTTACAAGTCTTGAAGCTTACTCTTATTGTCAACATTCAACATTGCAAAGGGTTGATGATGGATTCCTTTGGTGAATCATGAAGAAATCTAGATTGAGGAGGTGCAACTAGCCACCAAATCACACCTAAGGACTTGGTTTCATATTGATTCCATCTTCCATTTTCACTCTATCTTCAGATTAAGGTTTACATTTTTTTTACTTGTCATTTGCATGTCATTTCAATTCCATGTTTGATATGTTGTAATATTTCTAGGGTTGATATCTTGCATCACACAAATCATCTTTTCATTTCTCATTCTAGAATAATAGAATAGGGCTTTCGCTACATTTCATATTTTCCTAGTCTTTAACACATCTAAGGCTAGGGTTGTATGTAGATTTTTCTCCATACAAGGTTTAATTACCCAACTTGGGGTTTGACCAAGGAAAACCCCCCATTAGACAAACAATTTTAAGTTTTTTTGTAGGTATTTTTTGAGATCCTGAGTCAGGTTTCCGTCAGAAATTGCTATGCAGGTGTTAAGGTGTAGAATAGAAATCTGAAGTTGTAGAAATTTAAAAGTGGACTTATTCACCATACATGGTGAATGAGTCCCTCCTAAGGTGCATTTTTAAGTTAGATGTCGATCTTGGTTCCCATTTGACAGAAAACAACTTATGTGTAGAAAAACCCAGAACTGGGACTGATTCGCCTAGGGTGGTGAATGAGTCCCAGTCAGCTCAAATTCAGATTTCATCAATTTTCTAAATTTTTTTCTAGTCTTCTCCAGTTTCCTAGGTGCACACATTCTAAAAGAAAACCTTTTGTTTTGTTTAGTTTGCATTTTTGTTCATTCTTTTAAGCTTTTTGCAAAACAACACTATGTTTTCAAACATAGCATAAATCATAGATTTTGCATTCATAATTAATCATATAGATCACTTAATTGCATTTAGTTCATCTCATTTAGCTTAAAAATCATCATACATAACATAATTTTAATTAACCCTTTAGCATTTGTAGCCCTACCTCTCTCCTTTTAGGTGAAAAATCGTAGAAGAGTTAGAGAGTCCCTAAGGTGCCACAAATGAACCATGTTTAGGAAGGTAACCCCCAAGATCTCTCACATGGAGGAAACTTGAGAAAGCACCCTGCATGCTCTCAATCCTACAAGGGAGCCACCCCCAAGATATCTTGCATGGAGGAATCCGCAAAGTCAAAAAGTGACCATGTAGGTAAGTGAGCAGACAGTTACACAAACTATCGATAATTTTGAAATTTTTTGAAGGGGTCCCTTGGGAACCCACTATGAAGAGAGGTTCAACTCAAGGGATGCACAATTCAAAAGTAAATGTTCTTTCTCTCGAATCGATCCTTCATCAAGGAATTTGGAAGGAAGAATATACCCCCACACGAGGGGAAGATTAAAGTTGTTCCCGCTTCAAGGGAAGGTTCAAGTCCTTTATTTACAAACCCATGATGAAGGAAACACATTCTATTAGGGTTTCGACTTGAGAATACAATTTCAAAGAAATATTTGTGAGGATTTTTAAAAAAGATTTGTTGGAAATGAATGTGTTTTCTAAAAATCAAGAAGTTGAAGGAAGAAAGTTGTCACACATGAGAGGGACAACTCAAGCAAAGAAAAGAGAGAGATAAAGAGAAAGAAAAAGAAAGAAAAATACAAAGGGCACAAGGGGATCTAGTTTATTGGGGTCACATCAATCTAAGCACATATAAATAATAGACCTGTAACCATAGTGCAAGGCGAAAGATCATCAATCGCCAACTAGATCAAGAAGAATGCACAAGAAGACAAAGTGAAAATTAAAAAAAATGGGTCAACATTGAAGGGAATCCTAAATGTCCCCAACACTTTGCATCATCCCCAATTTATCGAAAATCAAGCACAAACATGGAAGAATGATGATACAAATAGAATTTTTACGACAGAAAAACCACGTCTATATCCAAGCACCAACAGGGGTGATGAGGTTCATCTAAGCACACATAGCACGATCACAGGGGAACACATCACAAAACACACTTACACAAGATTAAGAAGAAGCCTCCTCCTAACATTGATCAACCAGGAGGTCATATGCTTCCCACTCTAGATCATAGTAGGGGGAAGGAGGATGGGCTTGTAGTGGAGGGATGTTTAGAGGAGGGGCATTCGGCCCTCCTACAAAAAGGGATAAGGAAGAAGGCCCCTCGAGGTCTTCTCCACCGAGCTCTTTTAGAGTCAAATTCAACAATTTTGTGAAGATCACTGACAAGGATAGAACTTTAGCCACATAGTTAAACATACACCCCATAGGAGTGTTGTGTCTAACTTCAGTAGACGGAGTAGGCTGAGCCTGAGATTCACCACTAGGCTCACTGAGTGACTCAAGAGCTGTGAAGAACTTAGGGGAAGTTGGGACTGGTTCCATCACTAGGACAAAACAAGTTAGCACATGACCACCTTGTAAAGAAGGTTGGCTCTTCTTATGCCCTTCATTGTCGGAAGGACCACTTCCCACGTCTTTCTTCATTAGATGAGATGAAATCCCCACAGATGAAGCTAGAGGTGCAGAGGAAGAGGAGGAAAGCACTGCAGTGGATACAACCAAGGTATTAACCATATTCACGGGCTTTGGAAAGGGTTGAATATCTAGAATGGACATTAGCAAAGCGGCTCCACCAAAGGAGCGATAAACACCTAAACCCCCTTGGGATTAGGTGTGTTCGCACTTGGAGCAGAAGCCGTAAATAGCGCAAGACGATATTCGAGAGAAGCAGAAGGAAGGGAAGAGGGCAACAATGTAGGAGGCCCTGAAGCAGGGGCATTCATCTCTTCCTCCTTCCTTTGTGAGGCAGCCTGCTCAACTAAGAGGGCCTTTCGCCAGTGCTTGCATTCATGTGCAAGGTGATTTCTTCAACTCTTGGAGCTGGATGCCAGAGGTTGCGAAGGAGCAAAAGGCTCCTAATCAACCATTGGAACATCCACTATGGCTTTTTATGGTGGAGGAATAGATTCCTGAATGGGAGCAGGAGAGACGAGTTGCAAGATAGTGGGAGGAATCAGTTCAAGGGACTCGACAGTGGGGCTCTTCCCACTTGTTTCCTTGGGAGTAGGAGTGGTAGGAGGTCATGGATCAAATTCCCTATGGGAACCCTTTTTTCTACCATACAAATAGTACCACAGTACTGGATATTCATTAGGAAGATCCGTGATCCTAAGCTTGGGCCTATGCCAAGGAGGAATCATTAGACTTAGCGGATAGCCACCAAGCCTACTCATCCAATACTCTTCCCAAGAAAGGGGAGAGGATGAGGTAGTCTAGGGAAAATTTTAAACACTTATGAATAACAGAGGAAATTCCATTCATGGAAGCCAACCAAGGAATACCTAGCTTCACCCTGAATAGATCTGACTCTGGGATAACATAAAAAACCATGTCAATAGTTCTGGGTCGAACCAGGATGGATAGGGTTATCAAACAGTAAGGTTTAAGACTCATACAATCATGTGTATGAATCATAGATTTTGTTTCTTCATATCTTTCCTTTGTAATAACATTCACGTGACTCGTGGGGTCTACCAAGACTCCTATCATAATGTTACCATTGATGTGAGTGGGAATGTAGAGAGGCAAGGGTTTATTGTTCAAGCTTAAATCTTGTGATTTGAATGTAATGTCTGGTGAACCGAGTGCAGGTAAAGCAGTGGAGGTCACAACGACCATGTTGACATAGGCCTCGATTTGAGTAACAAAATCAGTGGGATCTACAATCATGTTAGCAAAATGTGACCAAAATGAATTTGTGTATATCTGCAATTCACTATTAGCTTTCACCACTAATATGTTAGCATTTATTTTATTTCCATCAAGGAAAATGCTACCATCCTCGATGTGGTCTTGTATCTCATGACGTAGCCACATACATCATTTGGAATCATGTCCATTGACTTGATGGTACTGAAAATAAGTGCTTCCATCATACCAACTAAGGTAAGGTTCCTTAATAGGCTCCAGAGTTGACAAAGTTATGATCTTATCCTTCAATATCTTTTGTAAGATAGAAGAATAAGATTTAGATAACTTTGTGAACTTTCGGTTATTATTGAGGCCATTGATTTCAATAGTGGCAACTACATTCATAGCTATCTTTCCTTTCCCAAAGATCAATACAATGGATTTTCCCTCAAAATGGGAGTGCGAGGAAGAACCCCCAAACTGAACAACCATTTACTGGTATTCTTGTAAGGTTGCACACAAGTGTGTGAAAGAAGGGTACTTCATAAGGGTGAACTTCTCTTGCCAAGGCCTTTGTAAGTTGCCTATGAATACAGGCTTCTACACATCAAAATTGAGTAGCTAATACAAGATTTGCAAGAGAAGTGCTTGGTATCATGCTATGAAATAAGTAATTTTTTTGTTATCTCCTTGTTTACACCAGGTGATATTTGAAAAGTTCATCTTCGGTCTGATGTTTTCCTGAAATATTTGAAGAAATTGATTAACAAGTAGTTCAAATGATAAAATGAAATTGTTAGGAAAGGAACAGTACCACTTAAGCGTTGTGTCCTTGAGAGATTGAGGAAATAGTTTAGCCATCAATGCATCATGATGGAAAAATTCTATGCACAGGGCATTAAAGTTGGACATGTGTCTGTGGATCCCCTTTACTGCCATACTTTTTGAATTTCAGTATCTCCATTCCCTGGGGAAAAGGAGTGTTCAAGATTGCAACCGACAATGGGCTATGTTGGAAAAAAGGCTAGAAGATAGGTTGGGCAGAGGCTTGGGAAATACTCGCTAACTGGCTCTACATCTTACCTATGTTCTAAAGAAAGGTATTCAAAATAGGGTTGTTGGAAGATAGAGGGCTAGAGGAACCTCCCCTAGAGCTGCCACTGATGTGACCTTTTCCAAAGCCACCATCACCAATAGAGCCACCATTGGAGCCACCACTATGACCTCCACCAGTACCACCTCTACTACCGAATCCTCCACCACTATCAAAGCCTCCACCACTAGAGGTGACCAGAGGGGTGAAGTGAAAGCTCAAGGGGACCCTGTTAACTTTGATAGTTTCATGTTAATTAGAGACGGAAGGGATATTGATAGAAGGGACCACGTCAGACATATAGATAGATGTGGGAGGCATTGATACTCCTAACTATCCTTCACACCCTTCGAAAGTGACTCCTTGTGCAAAAATAGGGTTTCTCGAAGGAGAAAATGCTTTGGCGAGACCAAGGAGACTAGTCAGAAGTTCTATGCATGTTCAATATTTTCTCAACATATGCTTTACCTCACTGATGACCCAAATGGCTCTAGCCATCTTTGTATTTCTCTCCAAGTGATTCTCTAGGTTGCCTAATCCCTTAGTGAGGGCGGCAACATAAGCTGCAATAATTTGAATGGCCTCATACTCGTCCATCGATGATGGCATGGGAGATGCAAGGGGAGTGGGAACATGATCGATTTCATCAGCAAATCCCATCTCGTTCCTTAACAATTGCTCCTATGTAGCCACACTAATGACAAGACCATAGAAAAGGCCCATAGAGAGACCAATTGAGACCTTTGTCCTCTCCATCGGAAGTTGTCACACACTTCTCCTAATGACGTACCTAGAAGTTGTAAACTGGGTTGTGATGCTCATAAACCTTCATGACACTCAAGAACACAATAGTCACAAAGTACTTGAGGGAAGTCTCAACACAAATGGATGAACAGATGTTGGTTCATGTCAGGTTCACCAAAAATGTAAGAGAAGAGGACCACCACATGCAAGACCCCAGGTCACAGAGGGCCAAGATGTGAGAGGCTGTCCTAACTTACCTTAGCTAAATGAGATTTTTAGGGTATGAGGATGAGAATGATGAGGCCTATGAAGTCTTACAACCATTCTATGATCCTGAATTTCAAAGTGGGGCTAGGCGAGCTGATTTTCAAGTCCAACACTACACATCTGGAAGCTCTCTACTCGAGGATGAAAGAATGGTCTCTAGATGACAGTTCATTGTGTGCTGGCATCTCTAAAGTGTGTTGGAATCTATATGGTCAAAGAACAGTGAAAATGAGGTCAAAGCTAGAAAAACTAGTTAATGGCCTAGCTAACTAACTAAAGGGACAAAATGATGTGATTAAGTAAATAAACTATTCCCTAATATTATAAAGTAGAAAGGAAATAATGATCTCACCAAGAAATTCAGTTGCTCGCTGACTCCATGAAAGCACGTACTCCTACAGTGGGTATGTGCAAGATCATGATGGGCCAAAAAGTGGCAATATGATGGGTATGTGGCTGATGACTATATTTTTACCCAAAATTGATGAAATGAAAAGAATTTTTAAAGGAGACTCTCAGCTTTCCATCAATATAAATTATGCTTTACTTTGAATTTAATAAGTAATTATTATTCATTTTCTATTGAAATTACAACTAAAGTCCTGATTGATAGGTTGATTGAAAAACATCTATAGATTTTAAACGGTATCACATTTTTTGAATCCAAAACATGCATCACATTCTATGCTTCACATAATATAGGATTAAAAAAAGAAAATTTGAATTTCATGAATTTTTGACCAAGTTAAGATGGTCATACATGAGTTTTTATAGTTTTTAAAAGTTGTAATAAAAAAATCATAATTAATTATTTACTTGGAAATAAATTACAAAAAATATGCATCACATCGGGCATGAGCCCTCTACTTATATATAAAATCTTATAAAAAATATTATCATTTTATTGTGGTTAGAGGTGGTCGGATAGACACCTACTTCTTATTTTTCCTAAAATTTAAGTACCAGCATTGCAAATTTCAAATTTTCACCAAATAGATTAAAAAAAACCTTAAAAGTTTAGAAACTACATTCAATTTTCTCTGATTCTATTCTTACATATTTTTGAAATAATATAGATAACTTATTCAAATTTTTACATCAAGTTGCCTAACTCTTATTTTTTTGAATTTTTTGCCACTTCAGGGCCTATTTTTTCCATGATCATCCTACACATACCCACACATAAAGAGAGGAAAATGTTGGGTGGTTGTATAGGGACTTGCCTCAGTCAAAACCCTGTTTAGGTGTTTCCACCTTCATAGGCAGCCAAGGAAAAAAGATAAAGAAATTAATGTAGCGAAAAGCACAAAAGCACTGCAAAACAGTAAAGTGCTAACTCAACCAAGAGATAGAAGGAAATAAAGGGAAGCTTACCACCTCCACCAAGAGCACTCAAAACTGCTTGGGGGAGAAAATGAGAGTACTTGAGCCTCTGTTGCAATGGTGTTTCATTCCCAACTTGTTCTACCAAATATGGAGTGTTGTGTTTGCTGCAATGGGGTGCTATTATGTTATTTGAGAGCTTGAGAGTGAATGTAAGAGTGTGAAGTGAGCTTTTGAATGGAGTGAAGAGTTAAAATGCATGTTAAAGGAATGAATTTGAAGAAGGAATGGAGATAAATGGCCATGTTTAGGTTAGTCGGCCGAAGGGGGCTTTACAACTTGACTCCCAATGAGAACTGTAATGCCTCTACAGGTTCAACCACATGAATCTGCCAGAGATGTAAGGACGCCACACGGAATTTTGTGCATCATATGGGCATCCCCGACAGAAACACCTCCACTGACAATCAAAACAGGGGCCAAGTGGGATGCAAGTAGCAAGATTAGGTGGAATTATGCCTCCAAACTTGGTTTTCTAAAGTGGAGAGGGAAAAAGGGGGGATTTACACATCAGGTGCAAATTCACTCCTATACACCACAGTATGTTTATTTTTGTCTATATATTGAAATTAATTTTTTTTGTTAAAAAAGGGACATTAACTTGATGTGCAATGTAATTTTTAAAAATAAAATTGACCTATTTTGTTTTGTTTCGTGGAGTGTTTCAAATAGAGGTCCTTTTTATTAATGGGTCTATATTTCTTATAAAATAAATAAAAACTTTAATATTAAACTTGATGATAAGGTGTTCCCATCAAGCTTTAGTGATCATTCACTTGCATGGTTTTGCATTGCCTCGTATACTTCTATCAATTCTTGTAAGGATTTGGCCAATGCTTTTGGGTAAGTGAAAAAATATGAGAGAGCAAAAAGTGTTCATGCCACTTTTTGGTCCCATAAAAGGCATATCCTAAGCATGTTATAACACAACCAATGATCTTTTTAGTGGAAAATATTTGCCAATTGGCTAATAGTTCAAGCTATAATGCAACCTAAATCACCAGATTTTTTTTAAGTCTTATTCAAATCACCAAAGAATTTATTTTATTAAACTTTTTAACTCAAAAAAAATTCCATGGTATTTGATACATGATTAGATCAGAATTTTCCTAAATTTTATAAGTTATAGTAGGGATCAGAATTGATTCACGGATAGTATATCATAATTATTAGTTTCTTTAGGGTCATATGTCCAATATTTAGTTTCCACCATTGATTTAAAATATAATTTAATGAATGTCATTGTATTCCATGAGACAAAATGTACTTGAGATCTACAATGCCCATTGTGCTCAAAATTGCTTTTAAATCATTGATCTCAGTAGAGATCAACAATTCAAAAGAAATTTTAAGACCCATGAGCATTATAGATCTTTGATATATTTTACCTTGTGGAATATAATGAGGGTCATTAGATTATATCCAAAATCAATGGTGGCAACTAAATATTGTGGAGTTTTCCCCTTAAACCCATTGATCATTTCCACCCTTGGGCCCCTACTTTTCATAAGAATTATTTTTTTAAAATTCAAGGATTCACCATCACAAATAATGCATTTTCCTATTATTTTCAAATATTTTCTACAAATTTTTAGTGATGTTAGAAAATTTCCAATAAAATTTAAAAAAATTGGAAATTTTGAAATTTTCAGTAGTAGAAATTAATATTTTTTTCTAAAAAAATAAAAGATTCAACAGGATTTTATACCATTTCTTAAAGGGTTTCTTAAAGATATCACTAAACACAATCACTTGAGTTATAATGTGAGTGTGCTATAATGCACTCACATTTCAAAGAACCAAAAACAACTCTCTCTTTCTCCCTCTTTTTCTCTTCCCATATGTCTACCTCCTTATATAGGTCACACTCTCACTCTTGCTCAGTCTATATTTGTATAAGTGATATTTATATATATAGAAATTTATTTTATTTTATATTTTAAGTTATGTTTCATGTATATAGTTTTAGGATGTTTGAGAATGGTTTGAAATCTCTAGGAGTTATAATGTAGATTCTAGGTTTTGGAAGATCTTATAATTTTTTGGACATTCAAATTTCAATAATCAACAGGCTCTTATCATCTTACTATTTTTTATCTCGCTCTCTCTATCTCCATTGAGCTCTAGACCTCTCTCTCCCATTTTCTCTCTACTTCTCTCTATCTCCCCCCTCCATATATCTCTACCTAGCTCTCTCTCACTCCATGCCTCTATCTATCTTGAGGTAGGTAGGTAGAGAGGGAGAAGTAGGGATAGCTACGTAGAGAGAGAGGGAGAATTAGGGGAGGAGATAGGGAGAAAGGGAGGGAGAGGTAGATAGAGAAGGGGGAGTGAGATAGAGAGTAGATAGGGAATAAGGGAGGGAGGAGAGAGAGAAGAGAGATAAAGAGAAGTAGAGAGGAAAGGAAGGAGATATATCGAGATAGAGAGGTATGTAGAGAGAGTGGCAAGGGGAGGGAGAGGTAGGTAGAGAGATAGGTAGAGAAGAGATAGAAAAAAGTAGAGAGAGAGGTGAGATAGAGAGAAGTGGAAAGGAAAGAAAAGAAAGAGGTGAGACAAAGATGGAGGGAGAGGTAGAGAGAAGTAGACAAGGAGGGAGAGCTAAGATAGAGATAGTTAGAGAGAGAGAGAGGTGAGATAGAAAGCCTAGAGGGAGGGAGAGGCAAGAGTGGGGAGAGGGAGGAGGGAGGGAGGGAGGGGAAAGAGGGACAGAGAGAGATAGGGAGAGAGTGAGAGAGAGGAGAGGAGGGAGGGTGAGAGAGAGGATATAGGAGAGAGTAGAGATAGAGAGAAGTATAGAGGAGATAGATAGAAGTAGAGAGAGAGGATGATAGAGAGAGATGGAAGAAGGGAGGGTGAGAGAGAGTGGATGGGAGAGGTAGGTAGAGAGAGAGGGAGAAGGGAGAGAGGGTAGATAGGGAAGAAGGGAGGGAGGGAGAGAGAGAGAGAGAGAGAGAGGAGGGTGAGAGAGAGAGAGAGAGGAGGGTGAGAGAGAGATAGGTAGAAAGAGAGGAAAGGATAGGGGAGATAAATATTAGATAGGGGGAGGAGAGAGAGAGAGAGAGAGAGAGAGAGAGAGAGAGAGAGAGAGAGAGAGAGAGAGAGAGAGAGCATAATGCACAAAAATTGATGCAATGGAATTAAAGTCAAATTTCTTAATCATAACTTGGGATGAAATTATGTCATGTTCTTTTTCCTTAGAGTTTTATTCTACTAAGGTTGCATTTTTCTTTCATCACACAAAAAAATTGAATTGGATCAACTATGATATATTATGTTATTTTCTATCAATAGGGCAATAGCCTTAGTTGTCAGACTATCAGTTACATTCAAAGAAAGCATCAGCATGCCACATGTTCTCTACGTTAAAAAATATATGAAGAGAGGATAAATTGTTGTTAACTTATTTCTTTGTGGTAAATTTAATTCCACTCTGTCAATATTAAGTCCATAGGACGATATTATAATCCACCAAATGCTCTCATTGGATTGTCTATTATTTTAAATTAACCATTTACAAAGTTTAATTACCTTACTTAATGACTTCCCTTTCTCCGTAAACACAACAACACAACAACATTCAAATGAGGGAAAGAGTACATAAAAGATGGATGATACTTTTATGAAGAATATATTCTCTTCTATGATAGGAGATGTTTGCTATGTTTGAGAGGTAGACATGGGCATTATTCTCGTGGAATGAAACAAACATCCACTAATGCAACTGAACCATGAAATAAGACAGCAAACCCAAAGCATTTTGGGTCCAAATAATCCATTAGCAAGATTTACTATATAATTATGGTCTTTAGTTACAAGAAATTAGAAGTATATCTATATATCGATGTTGCTAGTCAGTTAAACGTTTATGAATTGGACCTTTTTTTTAATTTTTCTTCAACTGCAGAATCGAATAACCCTCTAATTATAAACTGCAGTGCGCCTATATTGAACTCATTTTGATTCAAACCGATCCTACAACAAATACCCACTAACCTCGCGTATTCTAATTTGAAAAGTTGCAACTGACGTGACAGATTCCAATCTCCCTCCTACCAAGTTTCTAATTTTGTCGTTACACTGACATGCAATGCAAAGTCTACAACAATGAACCGCCCCTGCTTGCCGACTTGTATTAGAAATTGTGGAGGCAATGTGGGGCAGCTTAAATGACTTAACATGACACAGTACATATGAAACGGGCCCCAGCGCTTTTGGTGGAATGGCCTCTTGTTGGGAATGTACCAGCTCTGGAAAGCTCAATAATAGACCTGTGGTGGGAAAGAGGTAAATATTTCTTCAGATCCTGGAATATTAATTCCAATTTCTCCTCCTGCGTTCTTGCTTCTCACGCTCTCTGACTATTTGTTCCTTGATAATTCTTGATGGGAATGTGGACGCTGATATATTATGAATTCCAACAAGTGAAGACAATTTGCATACCATGTCTTTTTGTAATGATGAAATTTGTATATCCATGTCAATTTTCATTTAGTAGGATATAGTGAAAGGTGGTATAGTCAAGTTTGGTTTTTTATCATCTTTTTCTATCTTTATTTACTCTCATTTTCATATATTTTTTACATATTTGACTTTATTTTTGTCTTATTTGCATTAATCTTCGCACATTCACATTATTATTGAGTTTAATCCTTTATATTTAATCATTGCCTTGAAATCAACATTCTCTTATCTTGGATCATTTCTATGATGTGTAGAAACAATTGCTCATGTTTTGGATTTGATCTTAAATTCAAATTTTAAAATTTAAATTGGTGACATCTACCCTTTCCCCATAGTCACTAAAAGTTGATTTAGTATGCATTATACAATGATTTATTATATCTTGATTTTTAAAGATATTCATTTAAATATAAAAATATAAATAAATCATCTAATTATCATTTATGTTGCAAGGTGTGTTCCCTTGGTCTCTTTGTGTTGTATAGTGTAGTGCTTGGGTTCATGACATAGCTTAACCGTCTCCCCATGGATTAGTTAACTCTGGTGGTTGTATCGAGCACTAACAGGTTGATCTTTTAGTGCAACAACAACCATCTGTGCAACAATTGGTATAAGATCTTGGGTCATGGGTTCAAACCCCTTGCTTGCACTGGGGTGGCGGGGGAATTGTTGCAAGGTGTGCACCCTTGGTCTCCTTTTGTTGTGTAATGCAACGCTTGGGTTCATGACATGGCTTAACTGCCTCTCATGGATTCATTAACTCTAGTGATTGTATCGGGCATTAACAGGTCGATCTTTTGGTGCAACAACAACCATCTGTGCAAAATCTTAAAACATCAAGGATCATTCACTTGGAGGGTGAAAATTCAAAATTGTGTTCCATTTTTATAAAGGAAAAGCCAACACAAATACAATTCTCCAACTTGAAGCACTTAAAAGTAGCATGTATGTTTTGAATTTTAAAATAATATAAACCAAGAAAATGTGAAACTCTTATTGTTGCTTGTGTTTATATTTTTTAGATATTTTTAAATAGTTGAACATATTTTTTTATAAATTTTAAAAATATATTTTAATTGCTAAAAAAATTTAAAAAGTGAGGTTAGCAAAACATAACTCATAAAAATTTATTTTTTAACGGAAGGGAAAAAATGATGAATATTTACTTTTTAATAATATTTTAAAACTACATTTATTCAAAATGTCATAGTTTCCATGGGACATGACATTTTTCTAAACTATTTACCATTAAAAAGGTATTCTCAATACATATTAATAGAGGAGACTCAGAACTTAGCTTTGCTAAGGTTTGTGTATTTCATTTTACATTATGCTATCCTTATGACAAACCATGTCTTTGGTATAGGAAAGCCTTTAACCTTTCACATTTATTATAAGTTTTTTAAGTAGTCTTTTCTTATGGCCTCAAACAAATTCAACCCAATAGTTCATGTTAATGTTGATAGTTTGACAACTCTATACAAGGGTGAGTGCAAGATCATGGGAGTCCAAAAAGTGGTGATATGACAAAAAAGTGGTTGATGAACCTTTTTAACTAAATTTGATGAAACAAAAAGGGTTTATTGAGAAAATTGTCAGCTTTCCAAAAATATAAGATATGTGTTATTTGGAATTAAATAGACTAGTAGTTGCATGCACAGGCATGCAACAATCAACCGATAGGGGTCCACCACAAATGGCTATTCAGTGAGATGCAAGAAACAAACTTTTTTTTTGGAATGCAATTGTGAAATATAAACAATCAAAAATATTTGCAATTGTTTGATTGAGTTGAGAAAGGGAAAGCGTGTTAATAAGCCAATATGAAATAATGTGAGGTTAGTTCATATCTCATAAGCTATCAATGTGATATTAAGAACCATTTCCATAAAACGAGATATTGATCTTGCATTTCCAATAGAAATTTATTAGTTGAAAATTGATTATGAAAATGTAAAATAAAGGCATAGGTCATGTTGAATGCCCCACCGTGAGAACCCCAAAGGACAATTAAACAATAATCACAGCAATTTTTTTTTTTTTAAAGTAACATAACATACATGTAAAACACATTAAGTCATGACATGAATTTCATTTCAGAAGATTCATTAGCACATACATCCCTTGGGTACACAAGGAGTCATTATGTGACTTAGATCCACACAATGACAATAAAGAATAAAAGCCAAAGATATAATCCATAACAAAGTAAACATTAACTAATGTAATACATACATGAAAATTCATTGATAAGAAACAATCTGTGTACATAAATACAACATATGCATGATTAACTTAACACATTAAATAACAACTACCATGGCCAATATCCACACAAGTTTTAACATTACATTATAGTACAATGTTCAAGATGTACAATGATACAAAAGTGTTTCCAATCATGAATAGAACTCATACAACAAGATAACATGATACAATTGAATAGAGGAATACATAGAATCATAACTGGCTCCAATACAGATACAACTATGGAGTCGCCACAACAACACCAATCCGCACCTCTCAATCCTCGACTGGGGACCCAATGGGGTGCTTAGCATGTTCCACCCGACCATGTGAGTCCGAAGACCCACCCCCCGTGCTAGGAGCTAACAAGAAAGAGTCTTGAACCAAGAACATCCAAACATAGAACCACAAGACTCAACAATATACAAAAGTATCCTAAAACTCAGGGATTACAATGACATAATCAACAACATCCAAGAGTCATTAAAATAACTTAAAATCATAAATCTCATCACATAAATCAAAGCAATGACCAGTAAACAAGTAACCAAAGGATGATCACGAAACACTTCCAAATCAACATAATACAATTCCAAACTGCAATTAAACAACACAATAACATCATAACACAGTACCATAAGAGTACAAGGTCATAAGTCAAATATCAATGAGATCATACAAGACCACAAAGTACACCAAAGATGTATCAAGGCAATAATCATAAATCAAGATAAATCCAAATATCAACAATCTAAACCAACTACCATTACCTACTCCCAGAGGAACACAATAAAGTAAAACACATGGGAAACTAGGGGAGAGTGTCATCGCATAGTCCTACATGGGATGTCTTGTGCTCTTCCTCCCAACTGGAGGCACCAGTCCCATCTATGGTTGTCCTGTGCCCTTCCTCCCAACTGGAGGCGCTGGTCCATAGGGTGACTCATGCGGAGCCGTAAACCTCTCGTGAGGACGAGGTCACGACCTTGCCAACCACGCCTTCTCAGCCTTCCATTAGTCTGTGGAAGCACTAATGAAGACGAGGCATCCATTTTTTAATCTTATAATGATATTACTACCCAACCCTCCTAAGTTAATTATTAGGTTTTCACTTGATTACTAACTCACTCGTGGGTTATCCTGTGCCCTTCTCCTTAAATGGGGCACCGCCCCCACGAGGAGCCACTCTCCCTAGAGACCCAACAACATAAAAACCAAGGGTTGTAACTTCATAATTTGAACAAAGAATCACAACATAAAAGCATGTGAGGCATTACCCATCTCGCTAACAAGTACAAAATCGAGTCTCACAATTCTGTACAACCCTTTCAAAATCATGATACCAAAACACTTGCCACATCAAGGGCACATAAAGAGAGAACATCAATTATCAATCATCTCAAGCCTCTGGAAGCCAAAAGAATGAAAACCCACAAACAAGGGTAAAATGAAGCAACACAAGTTTTTCCCCAATAATTCCAACACAAGGATAAAATTTCCCCCAAATATGAGATTAACTCCGAAAAGCCATACAAAGGAAGTTTCATCAAATCCCATCCACAAATCAATCAACTCTAAAACACAAATACAATCCATAAATCCATAATGGTGTCATCTCAAAAAGGAATCATAGAAGAAAATCAACCTTTAATTCAACAAAAATCATTCAACATCCAAAAACCACCAATAGGCATTCCATGGGAGACCTCAATTTTCTCCTCACAAGAATCCCTTAGATTGGTACGTAAATAAAAATAAGAAAACATGGCAACAACAACAATTATCTATTCACATTATCAATCAGAACAAAAATCAATCTTCTCAACAAACAGGCCAATCACAATCTCAAGTTCTAAATAACTATCCATATAAGAACCTCATCGATTAGACACTCGAATTGTCATAAAGTGATCCACTAGCTAACAATCCAAATGAAATAACTAAGAATGAAAACTCAATTCAAGGAACAATTTATTTCGTTGAATCAATTTTATAAAACTATCATAATGAAGTCAAATAGAGTTTACTATAATACTTAACCATGGCCAAGGATACACAATTCCATAAAAGTTCAGTACAAACACCCCTGACACGATACTCAACAATTACTTAATTAGAATATACAAATAAGAGAATCATTGTTCCTAGTAAATTTCTATAAGATGTGAGGAGTTAGATATTAAGATAATATAATATTTATTTAATTCTTAAACTAAAAGAAATATAAAAGAATTAAAAGATATCACAAAATTAGTACTATAAAAATTAAATCACCAAATAAGAGAACATATAAGAAAAGGTCAATATATACTCCATATTTTAAATTTTTCATTTAAATAAATCTCAAGTTAAAATCTTTAACCTACCTTTCCATTCTAAATTAGATACAATGATTAATAATATTCTAAAAGAACATATGTTTCCTCTTAAAGTACAAATGTGAGGATTCTATACTTCACCATCCTTAATACATGATGACTAACTACATGGCAAGATTTCATACCAACAATTAATAACTTTATTTATTCAAAACAAGATCCTTTAATTATATATCACCTCAACCAATATCCAACCTATTTATATTTTTAGCTTCTAATATTGAAATCACTCCCCTAAAACTAATTAATCATTTTCCCTAATCAATTCAAGAGAAATAATTAAAAAGGAAGTCTCAATTCAAGAACAATTTATTTAAATAATTTTCCCTTCATTACCCGATTTAAGTAACTAAATTTCATAGTTCTCAAAATCAATTAATACTCTCAAACAAAAGAGTTCATTTGCTTTGGACATAAACAACTTTCTATAATTACTGCAAGAAGTTCATTCATTTAATCGAGGCTTCTAATAATCTAAATAAATAATTAAGTCAATTCCCTCTGAAACATTATTTTACTAATGGGTCAATTTATCCTAACAACACTACTAATTATAAGAAATAATTTCTATGATAACCAATTATTAACTAGACTATTCTCTCTTTAGATAACATAAATATATATATCAATCTAACAAAATATACATATAAAAATGCACTCGTACAACTTAAGTCTCAATGAACATCTTCATGTGAACAAGTATTCAAATAAATTCAAACTAAATAGTCCTTTCTAATATGAAATCAGTTAATTCATTTATCATTACACAAGTTAAAATATACTATTCATTTCAACATTCAGTACAAATATCTTCTAGAGGGAACCCGAACTTGTTGCCTGGAAAACTAAGAATGGTGGGAAGTTGTTCTCCAAATTTGAGGAGGCAAAGAATTACAGACCTCAGCGATTTACATCGATGGATTGATAAAGGCCCTCACTAAGTTGAATGGGATCGCACATCATGAGGTGCAGAGAATATCAAAAGAATGGCGTGGGTGGTAGGACCATAAACTTCATTCAAGATTGAAGGTTGATATTCAATTCCATGAAGGGGGTGGACACACACAAATGGTATGCAGGATAAACATCAAACAACGAGAATTACAAATGCATAATCTTCATTGAATACAAAATGTAAATGTTACAGTGTCAAGCATATATACAAAATGAAAATAGAGAGAGAGAGAGAGATAGATTAAAAATGAAACCAGTGAGATTATTTAATTTATTCCACCTTTGCAAGTCTAAACGTTGCAGCTATGATAGTTTTCCAATGGTTTCAGGGAGACTATTTAATTTTGTACAACGCCTCAACTCTAAATGCTGAAACTATGAGAGGTTGCCAAGAATATTAGAAAGTGAAGATTGTAATTTGGAAATATTGCTGTCTACTTGCATTATTATCAAATTCCAAATGTTATCCACAGACTTGAAGGAAAAGAGAGAGGTGAGAGCAAATACGTGACTGAAGAGGAGGAGAATTAATGAACAACTTTTCTTCCTGTTGGCAGCGAATTTCCAGAGACGCGCTCAGGTTGAAGTTTGGGAATTAAACTCCACCACGATCAAGGGGAGCATTCTATTATGCTAGAATAATGACAATATTTATATTTCAAGTGATTCAACTGCGATAGATTGTCAGAAGAATCGAGTAGATTATTTAAATCTTTAAACTTCCTATCATGTTTAAGCACTGCAGCTTAGACAAGTTGCCAATGAAATAAGAGAGATCATTTAAACTTTTAAACTTCCTATTATTGTAATCTTTGCTAGTGTCCTGGGCGCATGCAGTCATGATGGTTTAGCGGCTGAGGACAGAGTGCTACGCAGGATGAAGAAGTCTCAATTTAAAGGCTCACAATGATTCATGAGAAGCCTTATGATGTAAAGAATAAAAAAAAACATAGACAAAGCTCATGACAATATAAAGGACGCCTCCATCTACATCATCTCTTAGAGTACAATGATTACATAATGAACATGAAATAAGTTTGTTGAAACAGATCAAGAAACTTTCAAAAAAAATGCAAGCAAAAGTGGTTATCCAGAGAACCAAGTGGAAGAACAATCACAAAGCAAGCTTCCAAGAGAATTAACATAAGACTTGCAGCAAGACAACCATCGAATACCAAGAAATCCTCCCTCTACCCTTAAATGAAATTTAATAACAACACTATTAACAAATTGCGAACCCATAGCAATATAATGAAGTTTTAAGAGGAGGGAAATCAAATGCAATAGAGAAAATCAATGGCCAACCTGAAACCTACGCTCAGAAGTGATGAGGATGAATAGAAGACCTCCACCTCACAGCCACAGATCCTTCCTTCACACTAGATCTCCTAAATTGATTTAGATCGAAAAACAATATCAACCCCAAAACCCGTGATCTGTAATTTTCTTTTAAAAGTATTGTGCAGAGCCCGTATTCATTTTCCCCCCAAAAGCTAAATAAAGTTATTATTTATTTTTCATATTCTCCAGTACTCTTCGACTTCCAATTGCTTTACAGGTGTAGTTTCTTTCCAACTTTTCTTGTTTTAAGACACTTCAGCTTCCTATCCATTTAAATTCCTTATTATAATGACTATCTTTGAACAACTAATAAATTATTAATTATTATCGAATATCATTAAAGAATACTTTTTACAAAACAATTAGTTTATTTATTTATTAATAACTCTTTACTTAATATTTTATAAAACTAATTTATTTAATTTTCATCTTTATTTCTAGTTTTATTTACTCAATGCTATTTTAATTAATTGAGTACAAATTCCATCAAATATTATGTTAACTGCATAAACTAATCACACACAAAACAACAATAATGAAATTAAACACTTACACAAAATCCGGAAAGGTCACAATGGAGGGACACTACATCCTCCCCCCCTAAGCTTCGACTTACTCCTGGAAGTTGAGCTCAATCAAAAACATGGTAACACAACAATATCAATGATCATAAGCACATCAACACCATAAATTAAAACATCGATTAAACGTCATCAAGTAAACAACGAAAATTAAACAAACCAAAAATAAGGAAAGGATACCAAAACAAAAATGGTGACGG